>JAHWFP010046357.1:0-10230 GCA_023313725.1 Lithobius niger | reverse complement strand
ATATTTTCATTAATATAGATCCGGCTAGAATCCCCATTTTTGTAGATATAATCGTTTGTCACAATCTTCTTTCTTGCATCAATGTATAATTGCGATGTATAATAATAATAATAATAATAATAATGTCGGAAGGGTTGGGGAACCACTAACACCGTTCCTGGCAAGCAATGGTTTTAATGAAAGAAAAATAGAGTTAGGGATGAGTTAGTGCTGCTAACTCAAAACTTGAAGTGCTCTAGTCGCCATATTAAATAAAGTCCCTTGCGCTCATAACCACCAACGAGTATGATCGCACATTCTTTCACCGTCATAGTTTTTATTCTAAATCTTCACCAAGCGCTCTGGAAAACAATTGTTGAATTAACAACAACAGGTTATGGGCCCAGCACGCTCCCATTGCGCCAGGTGAAAATTCGGAAGACATTTTCTTGGGGACGGACAGAAAAAGTAAAACTACAACAGCACCTTGAAACAAAGACGAAGACCACGCCGGCCACACCCACAAGAATTGTGAATAGTTTAAGACTGAACGAAGTGAAAAGTATCATTGAAGACGTTTGTGAACTTTTCATAGTCTAATCTGCAATTATAGCATCAAATTCGGACGATTTTAAGATCCCAAAGTTGAACAATGATAACTATCATGTACGGAAAATCCGAGTTCGTGCTGCGCTAGTACAACATGGTGTGTGAGAGGCGATCGATCCTGGATATGGAGGCGCCATGACAGATGTGGAACGCAAAGCAAACGAGAAGGTGCTGACATTTTTATTTTTAGTCATTGAAGACAATTTCTTAGACGATATTGGCGAATGCACTAGAGCCAAGGAAGCGTGGGAAAATCTCGAAGAACAAAACTACCTTTGAGCGTACGAGGACACATTGACTTAAAATGTCATTTTCTCCGAGACCTGACATCAAACCAAGTACTCTCTTTCGAATACATTCCCACCAACTAAAATGTGGCGGATGTCTTCACAAAAGTGTTACCTAAAAAGGGGGCAAATAGACATTTTCTGTCCTTGGGTCTAAAACCCTAGTCAATTTTTTTTTAGTTGTTGACTCTGACTCAGTGAACAATTTTAAATGACGTACCCAACAAGGGAAAGTGTCGTTGGAAATAGCTGTTAGGCCTTTTAGAGCTTAAGACATTTTTTTTATGTGCTAACAGATTTCTAATAAGCTTCCCATTCACTCAGCTATTTAATAGTGGTGGATACTTAATTTTAGTGTTTTAATTAGTCAGCTGTGATTTATTAGCCAAATCACAGCAGTTTTTACGAAGTGTGTGCATTTTTAATGTATCCCCCACTTCCGTTATTTGAGTGCTGCTAACTTAAAACCGGAAGTGCTCTAGTTGCCATATTAAATGAAGTCTCTTGCGTTCGTAACCACCAACTAGTATGGTCGAACATTCTTTCACCGTCGTAGTTTTTACTCTAAATCTTCACTGTGGTGTCGTCACATGTGGCACCACAATAGTTAGCAATCCTTGTTTACCTTTTGTTAACCCTAACCTAGACTAACCAACTAGTAGCAGTACCACTCAATTACATGGTTACATGTTATGGCACTCCTACTAGTTGGAAAACACAATTGTTGAATTAGCAACAACACTTAAATCGATGAGACTGATTTTCGAAGCAAGGTGTACAGCCATGATGTTTTTCATAAGTAATATTTTCAAAAGAAGTTTGCAGCTTCTGGAGTCTTTCTGGAGGTTGTCGAACGAGTAAGTTGTGAATGTCGAATTATGTTCCCAGAAAGATGAAGATCAGGGCAGAAGTGAATCTTGATTTTTTTTTTAGGTTTACACTGAGTTCAAGATTGGAGAAAGGTGGAGGCATGTTTGAAGATTTGCCATTAAGTAGAGTTATGACAAATTTCGTAGCAGCCAGTTGTCAAGCAGGCGTGGGCTCAAATTTTTATGTGGTGAAGGAGACTAACGACATGAAGAGTAACCTCCAGGATGAATGACAGGATGAAGAATACTTGTGGAGCGGTGCGAAGTCCAAATGGTAGGATTTAGAAATGATATGTTCTTCCGTTTGACATGAAGCGAAGGAGATGGAAAACAGAGGGATGGAGAGGAAGTGTAAGTATGCATCTTCAAGGTCGATAAAGACTGTAAATTCCCCCCTCTGAAGAGCTTCTTGAATTGATGCCATCGTTTCCATTTTGAAATGAACCCTGGGAAGATGAAAATTAACCGAGTTCCTCCTCCTTTCTTGCCGATTACTCTTGCAGGGCTCCAGAACGCTTTCGAGTTTTTGGGTAACAATCTTATGGCTCCCTTTGAAAGTAATATTTGAACTTTTGTTTCCAGTGTTTGGCTGTGTGCAATTTCCTGAATCCAGTGGAGTTGTTCGGTTTTGAGTGCCGGAAGAGAAAAGAGTGGTGGTTTTTAAGATGATCAAAAGAATGTAAGCAACCATGGTGATTAGTTTCCAAGCGGACACGTGATGTCTGAGCCTTCCCCCCCACCTGTCGATGAATGGGGAAAAGCGTGACGTGGTTTTCAAAAGAGGTGGGTTCTTGAAAGGGTGTATGGTTTTGTCCCTTTGACTTTTTCCTGTTCATTTAGGTTCCTGTTGACGTTCTTGGTGAACTTCACGTGCTGAACTTCCACGAAAAGGTCCGAATCTTGATTACAGCCCCATTAATCGCAGCACTAGCTGGAGATTCTGATTCGGAACAAAAGGACCGTGGTACGTGTCTGCGAGTTCTTGAAGTTCTCCCGAAATTGGCGACGTCGGGATGTAACGCCATGCGGCGATGTCATTGCGTGACATCGACTAACGACAGTGACTGAGAGACTTTCACAGGGTTGTTGTTGTCATGTTGTCGGAAAAAGGAATCGACCATATTTTGTATTTCTTCGTAGCGATGACAATTAGCGATGTTGCTATGGGACCCCTCTGTTTGAAGCCGTGATGACGATGTCATTAATGGGGAGTAGACATGACGGCTAGAGTTTTTTTCCCCAAGGAGACGTGTCTCTCTCCCCTTAGACACCATTCGTTACAGTGAAAGTTCTAGATCTGGCAAATTCTCAGTTGACAGTCAGCTGTTGTGAACCATACCATTGTCACAAGGTTCCAATGCAGCATTGGAGGGGGGGGGGGTCTACACTTTATGAGGACATGGCCTGAGTGAGGTTTGTATGTTCACAAAATTCCACCATTTGAATTCACGCGAAAGTTCAAATTTAAACAAATACATGCGATTTGCCAGTTTTTGGTCATTGCAGCGTGTTGAAAATTTGCAAATCATTGTATTTGTTTGAATTTGAGCATGATTTCAAGTCATAAACTTGAAAGCTAGTTTATCGTGTCATTTAACAGATGTCAACACTGCAATGATAGTTTGCTTGTACATTTGCTTTAAAATAAGAAGAGTGCAATTTTATACAAACATCGGCAAAGTCAAGAAAACGTTAAACTCACATTATTAATTAAACCAGGAGCCTATAGAAAACAACTAGGAGCATGTGTGGCTGGTTTATGTTAGAAATGCTTAATTTAGTACGATGTGCTAACGCCAGAAGGAACAATAATACTGCGCCTGCACCAAGTTGTCTAAAATTGAAACTGAAACTTAGCACGCGAAGCAGACGTGTGCTACAAAAGCAACGCTCTATTTTATTGTTGGCTAGAGCAACTTACGAACAGCTGATTGACTGTTTTAGTTTTTTTATTATTACTTTGGTATTGTTTCCCATGTTAAACACTTATTGTTTAAAAACAAAGGACCGAACTAAGCCTTGAGAACGTGACGCACACCTCTAATCATCTCATGCAGGTGGCAACCTCTGCTAACAAATTTGTACACTACTGTAGCCGCTCCTGACTTAACACTGTAGTGGAAGTTACCGAGACACGCTCCTAGTTATTTTCTATAGGCTCCTGATTAAACAAACTATAACACAACACAGCTACAAAATAGTTTATTCATACTGTACCTTTCCAGTCTTTACATTGTACAAGTGGATGGACCCACTTAACATTCCAAATGCAATCCATGGCTCTCGTGAGGATACAGCAACACTGGTTACAGGCTATAAGTCAAACAATTGAAAATGCACAAGACATTAAACACTAATTTAAAACAGCCCTTCTTTGATAGTGACCAAACGTGTGAATTTAATTAATTTCATTTCCTTTATTTTTTGTTGCATGGGACTATAATAAAAATAAAAATCAGATCATATCATGTCTTAAAGACACCACTGAAGTTAGCAATATATAAGCATTATCTCCCTTTATCCTGCACGCTACGTGAACATGTGCTGTGAATAGGACGTAGGGGCGTGCACGTACAATATAAGTACAAGCAGAGTTTGCAGCACAAGAGTCGAGTATCAAGTACAGTTCAAGCATTTGGTGAAAACGGTTTAATTTTGCGAGTTATTTTTAAGTTAATAGGATAAGAATAAATACCTAAACCACTGTATATTGATTGAGCGAATCTATGACAAAATATGACGTACGAGTTTTAACATCATAACTTGAAAACGATTCAAATTACAGGGTGTAACGGACATTGGTTTACCCTCGTACCTACCTGTGTGCTGCTGTGTTGTGGTTGACTTTTATTGGCGCCAAAATCACTTGTGCAACGGCAAGGACTTCCAGGTTTTGCGCCAAAACCATGAGCGGACGTGCAGGAGAACGTGGCCAAGTATTGTTGGCCACGATTGGTGAACACTTTGTAACCATGAACTGGATTGGTTAACGAACTCACGAGCTGATTGGTTGTCAAGGGCGTCTGAGCCCGGTGTTCTATTGCCGTTGATTCTTGTGTTGAGAAAGAACGTAATAATGTAACCCAAATCTTGTCATGATTATTCCGCATTAAATAAGGTTTAACTACTTCAAGTTTGGCTTCTACATTGAACACACGTTACAGTTGGTGGCAGCGGACGTAACCCGAACTACGAAGCCTAGCAGTATCACCGGAGATCGATCACGGAATTGCCGGAAGAGCAGACGTCAAGCCGGGAAAAAGTTGGTCAACGACGGCAAGCGAGGGACTGCAACCGTGCGGAGATTCAACGGCAGGGACGAAGCTCAAGCCAGATGTGGATGGCAATAAAGAAAAAGTGGTCGGCGATCTCGGAGAAAAAGAAAAAAATTGCCAGAAGTTGCTGAAGTCAAGCCGGGAAAGTTGGTCGACGACGGCGAGCGAGGAACTGCAAATCGAGCGGCGAGTCAACGGCTGTGACGAGGCTTAAAGAAGGCGGCAACAAGGCAACATGGTCGGCGAAAAAAATTGCATCCCACGGCGATCAAGTTGGAAGATCGGCTGAAATTGTGGACTAACATCACGCAAAAACATCTCCAGAATCCAGATTGGAGGTTTTTAGAAGAAAATCACCGAAGTGGCAACGCGGAAACTCGAAAAACTTCAAGGCCACTGGGAGACAACGACGACGAACACGCTTCAGACAGAATCGGAAGTGCGTACCGGAAGTGGAAGTGCCTGGGAGAAGAACTCGAGAAGCAACACTAAGAGTCCCGGAGGGAGTCGTCGATCGTCAAGCAGGTCGTATACACGTTGATTGCGATATTGTGGCAAATTTTTTTTTTTCAATTAACGTTAAAATTGCGAATTTGTTTTTAAAATGTTTGAAAACGGGGAATTGGAACCATTAAAGCTTTTGGCTGAAGAGTATCAGTTAAATGTGAAGACTAGAAGAGCAATTATTAAAGTTTTGCAGGCTAAAATTGCAGATGGATCTTTAGTTGAAAATGATGTGAGGTTTCAGCTTACATCTGAGTCTCTTCACACCAAATTTCGAAATGCAAGTAAAACTCGTAAGCAATCTTATAGTGATTTTGCATACATGATCCAAACATATTACTTAGAGTGGATTAGGACAGCAAAGTGTGGTATGGATTTCAATAAGTTTGTTCAGCTTATGCCAACTGAACAGTTTTTAGATAAAGTACCAAATGAGTTAAAACTGTGGTTAGTGGATAAAGGGGATTTAGAAAATCTAGTGCAAGTTGCGACTTTAGCTGATGAATGGATGGCTAGGCGTCAGAGTGGTACCCAAAATAACCATAGTAGTGAAGGTAATAGTGACCAAAATTCCAAGGGAAATGGGAATAGGCCATACTATAGGAAATTTAACTATTACAAGGGCAATAATGGTAATAGTGGTAACAGTAACACAAATCCAGGGTCAAACAATGGAACAGTGGGCCTTGGGCAGGCAAATAATGCTAATAGCAGTAATGGGAATGTGGATAGGAATGGGAATGGACAGCAGAATGCTAAAAATGCAAATGCTTCAAGTAATGGGCAAAGTGCAAATGGGAATGGAGGTCTACATGGTTTTAGAAATACAAATGGTAATTCTAAGCAGTTTGAGGCTAAACGATCGTGTTTTGAGTGTGGTGATTTTTCTCATCTCGTCAATAATTGCCCAAGTAAACGTAGTACAGCTTCTGTAAATTTATGCATGACCCGTGGTAAACGTACATTTTCTGAATTGGACCATAACATTATAGCAGGTTATGATTTGGAAGGTAAAGAGTTTTGAGAGACACTGGTGCAACACTAAATGTTTTTGCTAGCAAATTGGTAGATCCAGCAAATCTAACAGAGGAATTCATTCAGTTGAGTACAGTACTATTCCCCACTCCAGCAGAATTACCAGTAGCAGTTATGGAGATAGGATCCCCAAGTGGTAAAGTAAAAGTTACGGCAGCAGTTTCACCCTATTCTCCAGGAAACTTTGATTGTATTTTAACTGACATAACAATTCATGGCATTCAGAACAAGAATGATGAGGAGCAGTCAGAATTGTGTAATGTTATTACTAGGGCACAGGCCAAACAACTTCATGAAGGTAGGCTAAGGGGGAGAGGGTAAAATGGATATAAAACATGATGAGCTTGAAAATGTGGCTAGGGGGACGCAGGAAAGTAGCAGTAGGCTAGCAGATTCTTCTGAAGTTAAGGTTAAAGCAAAATCTGTAGGTAAGGATCGAGATTTAACTAAGCCAGGGGCCAAAGCCAAAGTAAATGTAGATGGTGCAGCTAAGATTAGCAGTGTGCTATCACCCTTGACTGCAGATTATACCAGTTTAGTTAGGATATCCACAGTGGAGTTAATTGAAGCTCAGAAAAATGATGAAAGCTTAGAAGGATGTTGGAAGGCAGTTCCGGGGAATAAAAATCCTTCAACAGAATTTTTTATAAGGAAGGGAATATTGTACACACAGTGGGAACAGCGCAATACGGACTGTGTTTTTGAACAGATGGTTATACCACTTAAGTACAGAAATCAGATAATTGATGTGGCTCATTCAAATGGGTGGTCGGGACACCTAGGTAAAAAGAAAACTTTGGCAAGAATTCAGCAGCACTTTTACTGGCCTAGGATGTGTAAACAAGTTGAACAGGTGGTCAAACAATGTGATACATGTCAGCGCATAGGCAAAACTCGTGTTGTAACTAAAGTGCCATTGGTAAAGGTTCCCATAATAAGTACACCATTCAAACGCTTAATAATTGATGTGGTAGGACCAATGAAACCAACACAGCAAGGGTTCAGGTATATTCTAACAATGTTATGCCCCGTGACAAAATTTCCAGAAGCAGTAGCTTTAAAGGTGGCTAACTCTGAAACAATTGTAGATGAACTTTTAAAAGTTTTTTGTCGAATAGGCTTTCCGATAACGATCCAGTGGGACCAAGGCAGCATTTTTGTTTCACAACTGACAACTTATTTCCTAGAGAAATGTGGGATTGAGATTGTGCATAGTTCTCCTCATAGGCCTCAGTCAAACTCTGTAGAACGAGTTCACAGGAATTTAAAAGACATTTTACAGGCTTTGTGTTTGGAAAATCCAAATGATTGGGAGCAGTGTTTGCCAGCAGTATGCTTTGCTATTCGTAGTTCAGTGCATGAAACCACAAATTTCACACCGTCGGAACTAGTGTATGGTAGCAACATTAGGGGACCATTACAGTTACTTAAAGATAGGTGGGAGGATGAAGATGTAAATGTTACAGTAGTTGAACATGTGTATAACTTGCTAAATAGGTTTCAAAACAGTACGGCATTAGCAGAAGAGGCAACACTTAACGGTCAAACCAATGCAAAAAAGTATTATGATAAAGGGGCCCGTGATAGGGAGTATAAGGAGGGAGATGAGGTATTAGTACTCAAAACTGACAGGAAACACAAACTTGAGGTATTCTGGAAAGGGCCATTTACGATAGTGAAAAACCTGGGAGAAGTAAATTACCAAATAGCTTTAAATAAGGCCAAAACTAAATTAGCAATTTATCATGTGAATATGCTAAAGCCTTACTTCCATGCAATTGACACAGTGAATGACATATTAGCACCTGAAGAAATTGAGGAAACCCCAATCTGGGAGGGGAAAACTCCTGAGTATTTGAGTCCAGAGGAAGTCATTAGCATGGCTAAAAGCTTAGGTACCATGACCCCACAAATGATTGAGGAACTAAAACAAGTATTTAGTCAAGTACCAAGGGTATTTTCTTTAACTCCTGGGAGAACAAACTTAATTGAATTTGATTTAGAGTTAACAGGTGAACCAATTAAGCAGGCAACATTGCACCGTTACTCACCAAGACAAAAATAACTCATTGAAACAGAGGTAGATAGAATGTTAAAGTTAGGGATTATTCGTGAGAGCAAAAGCACATGCATCTCTCCTATGCTAATTGTTCAGGAGGAGGATAAAGACCCTAGGCCAGTAGCAGATTATCGACTATTGAATGAGGGTACTAAAACGCAAAAATACCCAATGCCTTTAGTTGAGGAAATGGTAGAGGAAGCTAGTAAAGCTAAATTTATCTCGATTTATGACCTTGTTAGGGGATTTTGGCAAGTCCCAAATTCACCAAGAGCAAGAGAATTGACAGCTATCATAACCCATAAAGGAGTCTATGAGTATTTAGTGATGAATTTTGGTACTAAAAATGCTCTTTTTTTCTTCCAACGATTAATGGAACAAGTTTGCAAAAATCTAAGGGAATTTGAAGGACCATTTCTTGATGATGTTGCCATGAAATCTCAGGAATGGGGGGAACACCTAAATCACACTTTAAAATTCCTTCAGGAAGTTCAGAAGGCAGGACTAACTATAAATCCAAAAAAATGCCAGTTTGGTATGGATCATGCAGTTTACTTAGGTCATGAAGTGGGTGGTGGTATTAGGTCCCCTACGGACATCAAAGTTTTGGCTGTTAGTCAGTTACATAGGCCTAAAACTAAAAAGGAAATTAGGTCAATACTAGGGTTAGTAGGCTATTACCAACATTATGTACCTAACTTTGCTCAGCTTGCTAGTCCTTTGACAGACAAATTGAAAGCATCCGAACCTACAAAGGTAGATTGGGATGATGTGTGTGAACACGCGTTTCAGGCTCTTAAGGCCGAAATCACTAAGAAACCAGTATTACATGCACCGGATTATTCTAAGAGATTTTTGATTCAAACAGACGCGAGTGACCGAGGTATGGGAGCGATTTTGTGTCAGGAAGACAATGACGACAATGAGCATCCAGTCTTGTTTCTTTCAAGGAAATTTTTTCCACGAGAGCTTGCTTACAGTATAATTGAGAAAGAATGTTGCTGTGTGGTGTGGGCGATCCATAAACTCAGACATTACATTGTAGGCTCAAGATTTTTAATTCTATTTCTTACTGATCACAATCCCCTTATTTGGTTAAGGAATCAAGGTACAAAGAATGGTAGGCTACTCCGTTGGTCGCTAGTACTCCAGGATTATGAATTTGATATCTGTCATAAAGCTGGGAAGAAAAATTCCAATGCTGATACTCTAAGCTGACATTTTGTGTAAGGGGGAAGAGTACAAAAAAAAAAAAAAGCAAAGCCACTGTTATTGCAACTGATGTGTGTGCATCCTAATTTGACTTGTGCTTTCCTGATTTTCCCATTGGACTTCTGCTTTCCAGACTTTTTTATCCCAAAAAAGTACTTGAAGTATGGGGGTGTAACGGACATTGGCTCACCCTCGTACCTACCTGTGTGCTGCTGTGTTGTGGTTGACTTTTGTTGGCGCCAAAATGACTTGAGCAACGTCAAGGACTTTCAGGTTTTGCGCCAAAACCATGAGCGGACGTGCAGGAGAACGTGGCTAGTATTGTTGGCCACGATTGGTGAATACTTTGTAACCATGAACTGGATTGGTTAACGAACTCACGAGCTGATTGGTTGTCCGGT
>JAHWFP010046356.1:0-22579 GCA_023313725.1 Lithobius niger | reverse complement strand
TCCCGTCTTCTAGTAGAACGTAAAGGTCTTGTTGTGAAAGGAATCCGAGAAGCCGGAGTCTCGTCCTCTTGTCGATCCTGACGGTCTTGCTGCGAAGAGATTCCAGGAAGCTGAAATTGGACTAGAAAGGTGATATCAAGTCAACACTAGGCCGAGAAAAACATTTCAGGTGCACGAATCGCATGTCTTTTGCAAGTTTTTTTTACTGCTCTTCATAAAAAGTTATTTTTCCGCCCGAATAATTCTAGTTCAGAATACACCTAACCTAATACACATAATTTAAATAACTAAATGATCTAAACTAGTTAGATGGAAAATCCAAACTAACTAGAGGAAAACTGAGTTATCTTTTTTCGACCCAACGGCCACAAAATTTTGCATAATTTAGGGAGGGGGGAGGATCATAAGAATAACAATCCCTTTTCCTCTGTGAAATTGTGTGACACGCCCTAATTTTGTTAAAAAAAGAATAATTAAACACCAATACCAATTAGTTAGAATCTCGTGATAATTTCTTATTTTTTAAGTCGTTTACTAATGTAAATGTACTGATTCAATTTACCGTATCAGTAGATACAAAAAGTTAAAAACTTATAAGAAAGGCTATTTAACGCGGAGAGTATGAATTGACTACAGCTGAAAAAGGACAGCCCATCACAGCCTATGTGCTACCTGTAATTACTAAACTAAGCAACAACTTACATAATAACAGTCTTCAAAACATGGAAATTCTTTTAACATGTACGACTGGCACCTAGGAGCTGCCTCCTTGGAAAGGTTTTCTTAGCAAAGCCTTAATGGTTCCTTTATTTTGCTTTTTGTTCATTTCGGCTTCCAGACTGTTCTGTGCCTTTTTGTGACGTACGTGCACAATTGCTCCGTTTTTCAAAGTCCAAGGATGAAGCTATCTGTGATGAAATATTCATAGATGATGTATTATAAAATAGAGTCATCGTGTAAATGGTTGATGTTATACATGAATTTACTTAAGAATAAAAGTTCATTTTATCACTGTTGTGAGCATATAGGGCCTAACGTTTGTGAGGGTATGATGCCTAATTGACAGCATCAGGATAAATGAGCTTAACGTTATCGATGAAGTGATGGAAACCCTATTCACCGAAACTGTGGTGCCACAAGAACTCTGCCATATAATTCGACAGCATGCTGTGGTGCGTACCAAATCGACGAATGTTTTTATGCTTAGCTTTTTTTGCCAAACTGATTCCACGTGGTTAGTTGTAGCCTGAGTCAGAGGGTCGACAAAATGCATTGTTCGATTCACAGTTAGGTGGTGGGATTCCCGAGATTTGCAATTGTGTTGTATGTGCCCCATAAATCTAAAATATCGTTGTGCCTGGGCGAATAAACTGCTGGATGATAGGAAGGAGGGTCTGGGCATCACGACGATCAACAGTAACCATGAAACTCTCCTTAGTTTGAGTGTCGTAACTGCCGAAAACCCACTGCTTCCTAACTGCGTGACCTCTATTATACTTCGTGCGCGTAAAGCAACTTTAATCAATTTCGACTACGTAACCTGGACCACCCACCCAGAACGATTGGGTTCAGTAAGAAATATGCATGGCAGATATCACGACAGAATTGCTTCCAAATGACGCAGAAGACCAAGTTCTTATTTCATGCATCAAAAAATCATGCTTATCGGGTTCAAAACTCCATATGTACGCAAATTTAACAATAATGTCGATAGAAAACGACTATTAGAAAATAAAAAGAATCCTTTCGAATGGAAACTGTTTTCCTACATTTAGGCGTTTAGCGGAACAGAGCCAAATTAATCCATTGCTACATTTTTTCTCCAAAAGTATTTCTTTGTCTCCACCCACACAATTTGTTTTCACAAAAGCGCACACTTTTTAGTAGGCCATTATCGAAAGCTCATTGAACAGCCGACATGTTATTAAAGCACACTTAAAATAAATTTTCAAGAAAAGCAGACCAGAACAACTGGAAAGTTCCTAACACCAGCCTTGTTCCCGTATAATTCACCTTTTTTAGGATTCACACACAATAGCGCAACAATCCAGTTTAAGAAAATATCAATCGAGGGCATCTCCGATCACGCATTGACTTTCGTAATGTCTTGCTGCTGTTGAATCCACAGGTATGGTGATGAGGATTATGGTGACTACCCTTTTGGAAGTCTGTATGGGGTCAAAGTCCCGCTTAGCTGGGCATCCCTCCAATAAAACTATCCCATTCTTCTCCCAAAGATCCTTTCCCTAAATAAGACTGCCTCTAACCCACAACCACCTACTCCTCCTGCTGTCTATAATTATACAATTAACTAAACAACAAAAAAGAGAGCATTAGAGCTCACATTCCCAGGGAATTCACACCTAGGAATGCATACAAATAAAAAATAGATAACTTCAATTTTTTGTTTATTCCTAGGTAATGTCAGAAAGTGAACGAAATTGGCTTTTGAAATCAGTGTCGGATTAGCCCGTGACAGAATCCAGATATCCCCCGGAGACTCTGACTAAAGGATGCCCGTTATTGTTTTGAGGGGCCTCCTGTAGTGCGAAAATAAAAGTGCATCTAAAAAGTCTTCAAGAAAGGATGGATTACAGGGGCCCGCTTCATAGGATTTGCACCATCTATGCCACTTCTTCTATTTGCTCTCCTAAATCTTGATGGTTGAAGATCCTTGGCAAAGTAGGAGTCTTCTAGATACAGTTGAAGAAAACCCTTGAGATTTTCGTCCAAACACTCCATCCATGAAGATGGAAGATCATGTTTCAGGTGGATGGTCTTCCTTTGGTGGTGGGTTAGGATGAGTTCTGATAGTTAGAGAGGGATAGGCTCTTCATCTTCATGAAGTCTGTGAACCATGGTGCTGCTAACCACATGGGTGCAATTAGGATGAAACTCCCTTGAGATTGGCGAATTTTCTTTAGGGCTTCTTGTAGAAGGGAAAATTGAGGAAATGTGTATGCACACATCACGTTCCATTAGATGGTGAGGGCGTCCAATGCTGTTGAATCTGGATATATGCATAATAAATTCAGTAGTTGGCGACTGAATTTTGCAGCAAACAGGTCGATGAACTGCTTTCCCATTTCCGGAAGAGGGCTTGACAATTTTTTTGGGGGGGGGGTCCAACTTCCACCCCGTTGTTGGGACTTGATTCCCTCTCGAGAGTTCTTGACAAGGACATTTAGTTTCCCTGCAATGTGTCTGCGTTAAAGCTTCAAATCTAATGCATTACAGGTTTTGAATAGTTTTAATGTTTCTTCCATCATTGCCGATGAGTGTGCGCCTCCTCCCCTTTTTACATGTGAGACTGCATGTGTGTTTTCCATCATGACAGTTAATACTTTCCCCTGCAGAGACGCTTTCCGGGTCAGAATTGCTTGGTGAATGGCACAACGTTCAAGGACGTTGATGTGGACTTGTCCTTCTTCTTCGCCCCATTTCCCTGCTATTTGAAGTTCGTTCAGGTGAGCTCCCCTACATTTTTAGTCCTCTACATCTATTAGAAAATCCCGATGACGTCAGTGCTTTTCATCTGCTAGGCTCTGCACAGTGCCTTTTCATAGGTTTCTAATAAACCAACGTACTAGATACCTCAAATTTGTGTGCACCCAGATAGTTACTATCCCCAGGTCGTATCTGGCCCCATTGGGCCGCTATTGACGTTGGAAGTATTTGCATGGTATGCACTCCTCTGCAACGTTCTTGTTTGCTGTTTCTTGAAAACTACCCGTGCTTTAGTTTTGAAATTTGGTAGCCAGGGGTATCTCGTCCAGAGGTATTTTTTACTGTAGACTTATGAACACCAAATACGATTTGCAACAACACGATTTTCGCAATAATTTGCTAACTTCTACAAAGCTATACCGACACGCTTTCGATGGGCAATAGGGTCACTAACACACGGAGTTACCGGACTCATGTAGTCAGCAACCAAACCTCATACCTTTTCAAAAGTTGTTTTCGACATCCTTAATGATTTCAGCTAATCCTCATCATTGAATTGCTACTGAACTATTCTTTCCTACCAGTCGCTGCTACTTTCTCTATGCAATACTTCACGGGATCGGGTGGAAAATGCCAAAGCCATGATCGAAGGAACAATCACATAACAAAATATAATCATTCTGTGACGAAAATACATTCGTTCGTCCCACTAAGATTCATGTCATGTAAAGGACTGTCCTCCGGTATATAGGTATTCATATAGCAATTATGTAGGTGTTTCTAGAAGATCCAGGTATTGTCCCCCCGACCCGCATATAATACACAACAGACCTACGTGTTTTCGATTGGTCCTGTCAATATTATCAAGGGTGTAGCGGCCTTGGTCGAATTATACATCCTCCTGTAATCTGGCCCCGATGGTCCTATTTTTGATAATTTTTATGTGAATTTCGTTCGAATTTAGAATTTGTGGCCAAACATTCTAACAGTTCGAAATTCATGCCAGAAAGAAAATGGAACCCGCTGCCTAGAGCCATGCGTCCCAGGAATGGTAAATTTCAGCTGAACTTGAAAACTAACATTGCTGTTGAGGTCAACGTGTCCTTCGTGCCATCTGGTGAATAGGTTTTGTTTTGCGGAGATTTCATTCACCAATACTTATTGGGTGAACGGATGGGTATAACAATAATACAATTTTTATTCTGAAAACGAGGATATAATCGGACAAGAAAACTAGGTTTTACGTATTTTTCAATTACACATTTGGTCTTATCTTAGTACAGCTGTTATGCGTATATAATTGGAAAGTGCCTCTAGTCAAAATAAAAAATGCGCAGAACATTTCTCAAAACTTTCCTCCCATCCCCCCTCTCCTAACAAGCACCTTTAAGGAATCGCATGCCTAACGGACGTATTAGCAATAATTTTGCAACAACAATTAACACACATGCTGGCTACCAAATTTAGCCCACTTTTAAATTATCTAAAGACACAGTCCAGAACTTTATCAAGGTTCTATAGACCCAGTCCGTAACAGTAATTTTGGTCGAATGCACGAAATAAGAAAACCATATTCCAAACCAACCCCCCTCCCCCTCCACATCCCAACCTTTCTTCAAACGTGGCAAATACATTATTAATTACTCCTACATTAACCCTAGTACTGCACTGCACTGCGACTGAGGTTGGCGCTAATGACCAAGTTGTCGACGCGCCATTAAGCTTCAATCCCCCCCCCCCTAGAACGACCAACGGGTTTAAAGTTTTTTGTGTTCTGATAACTATGATTTGTGAAGTTTGCCCAAATACAGTTTTTGACACAAAATAAACCTAAGCAATAGCTTTCTATTTTTATAAAACCTGGTTTTATTTTTTTTTTAAATATCATGTCACTTGATAATTAGCCTCTATAAAGTGTGCTCATTAAATAAAAATTATGAAACTGAAGTTTTGATTATTTTGTACAGCTAATTAGGTGGGGGTCTCTCACGATTGCTGGATTTATTAATTCCACTAGTCCGTATGGCCCAACCCATACTTTCTGTAATTTACTTGAGATTTCTCCTATTTTTATGAAGGATTTGATTAAAATGTAATCGTCAGCGAGATATTTATAGGGGCGTGCTATCTTGTAGAAGTTCGGTGACGTTGGGTTGCGATAGCGATTTGCTGACGTAACACCTCGAAAGCATTTAACAGTTTTGTCTCCAGTCTAACTACTATGTCGTCGCTGTGGTATATTTTCCTTGCAGGTTCGAAGATAAGGCTGCTTGGGATCCTGAATTCAACGCCGAAGTGGAGTAGGTGGGGTGACAACAATGCAGAGCTGTGGGGGTAGCATTCAATGTTGTAGTTGCTGCTTGTAGGTTGTCATCCCATGAAGTTGGGTCGTCTGCTAAGATTTTTCTCAGGAAGGTTTGTACTGAATTGTTGCAAATTTTCCTACCTCCTCCTGTCCAAGAAGCATAGGGGGCGAAATTTATTTGCTTCACGTTGAATAAATTGCATAATTCGCCACGTAGGTCAGAGGGCAGCGATTTCGGAGGAGTGCGAAAAGCTTGAGTATAGCTTCCTAGGTATGGTTTCTGCACATTTATCAGGAATACCGAAGGCTATGACGTAACGAGAGAAATCATCTATGAGTGTCATGATGTAGGAGTTCTGTTTGTTGGTGGTGTTCAATTTCCCAATTAAATCCATAGACCAACTCTCACCAAGCCTTTGCAGTAGCTTGTAGGCTCCGAGTATTGCTTTGTTGTATGACTTGGTGGGGCGATTGTACTGCTGGCAAATGAAGCGTGTCTTCACGTAGTAATCGAGGTCTCTAATCATGGTTGGCCAAAAGCAATGTAGCTGTGTAAGTTTAAAGGTGCTCTTTGCTGCTCGTTGTCCAGCTGCTGGTAAGGAGTGGTAGTCGCCAATGCAGAAGTTTACTAGCGCTTCAGGGATGCAAACTTATTTCGAAGTCGTATTCCCTTAGTCTAGTAAGGATTCTCTCTAGTTTAGGTGACAATCCACTGCTGTTTTACGTAAAATAAAGTGCCATATGGTCAGTGGTCAGAAAGAAAGATTTACCTAGGAGGAAAGTGCGAAAATTTTCGCAGCCATGTACAGCTGCTAAAATTTCTTTAATAATAGCACATTCCTTACGCTCGGCAGGTGTAGGTTATGGCTTCGAGTATCTGTGTGAGGCAGCCGCCTGAAGATACGTCGCTTCCGTCCGCCTCGATGTGAAGGGCTTGGAAAAATCAGGTTGGCGGAGTGAGCTGCGTTTACCATAGCCTTCTTACTGTTCTACTGCGCATATGGTAAACAATCATCACAGTACAATAAATACTGTGTACACAGAATAGTGTAATACTGTACAGTACTGTGCTTTGTTACGTGGCCAATGTATACCGCATGGACACTATGTACAGCACTGAACAGTGTAGCATTGATCCACTGTGTAATATGGTATATGTCGTCCACAGTGCATAATACTGTGGAACAGCATATACCCTCTACCAACCATTAGCTACTAAATGTATCATATGTCAGTGGTACACCCAGGGGGGGGGGGGGGGCGCTTTGCTCCCCAAGACACCAAATCAAAAAAATTGTAAACTAAACAAGCAAGAAGTCTACTGTGACTTCTAAAAATTTATAAATTTGGGTCTTCCAGGTGTCTCAAAAGGTGGTCAAGTTGCCAAAAAGTCGTTGGCTTTCGGGGCTCCACCCTCGGACCCCAGTGGGAGAAGCTCCACAGTGCTTCCCCAGACCACTAGCTGAATTTGGCACACTGCATCTTAATTTCTTTGCCCCCAAACAAATTTGCTCCCCCTGGTTAAGAGCCCACTGGGGGAGTTCACAGCACTGAGATGTCTCACTTGTGTATAAGTGTCATACAAGCGTGATACATGGAGTTTGTGCCAGACAAGTGTACCTCTTGGATTTTGTGTATAAAATTGGGTCTTCGTGTTTCAAAGGTGCTCCATCTGCTGGAAAGTCATTGGTCCCACTGGGCTCACAGCACTCCCCCAAACCATCTAGCTGAATTTGGCACACTGCATCTTAATTTCTTTACCCCCAAATAAAATTCTTGGGTGCACCACAGTCACATGTGGAACATCAGTGCATCCTCTACACCTTCCAATCCACCCTCTACCAGCCATTAGCTACCTAATGTATCACAGGTGGAACATCAGTGCACCCTCTACCACCTATTAGCTACTAGAGAGCCGGTGAGAGAGCTCAGCCTGGTTGCTGGAGGTTTGCGGATCTGGCTGAACCCTTGGAAAGGGGACCTTAGCAAAGTCCCCGCCAGGACTGCCGGCCAGGGTAGTGTGAGAGGCTACCATGCTCCTTCAGTGGGTATGGGGTGTATTCTGGCTAATTCTGGACAATTTTTCGGCCCCGACAGTGATCAGAGGTTTCCCAGATCGAATATCCGGGCTGGCATCTCCATTTTCAAGATATTTCTTCTTCTCTAAAAATCTGGTAATGGTCAAAATTGAGCCGGTTCAGCCATACAAGCATTAATTGCTTCAGCTGGCTTAAGGCTCGTCAAAATTTCTTTAAAAAAAAAATTAAAAGCAGCTGTACAGTATATGTCCAACATTAAGCGAAGATTTCTGCTAGTGTGCCAAGGATCTGCATGGCGGAGGGTTTTTAGTCCGTCTTGAACACTAGCAACCTCAACACTACGGTTTGCGAGTGTGCCTACGGTGTATATGGCGGGCAGGTTTAACACCCGTCGCAAGCACTAGTTGGAAAGAGGTGAAGGGACATCCGGACAAACCGGGCCCGGGGTGGCTGCTTAGAGGATGTTTGGTGGTTTGATTCCAATTTGCCCGTTCTGGCCACTGGGCTTTTTATCCTCATCCCCCAGCATGTTGGCCGTGTGCTGCGACCTAGTAATCCGTGGAGGCGGAGATCCTGGCTTTCGGGCTTTGGCTCCTTATTCCGGAGGACGGGTGGCCTGGGCGAGCCGGCCTAAGGTCAATCGACTATGACTTTTCGGGTCCTGTCGATGTGGGGAGGTGGCTTGTGCTGTATCCATCTGCATCACGGACCCGAACTGTTTGGGTTATCGACGGAGGTGGTGTGTACGGCTTCCTTGGTGGCCTCGCCTCTCGGCATGCTTAGGCTGCCACCTCAACGAGATAGACGGCGGTGTTAGCTTCCTGGTGCAGGGCTCTGGATATGCGGCTTCCGGCCCTGCATCACCCGAGTGCCGCGCAGGGTTTTCTTTTCTGGGGGGCGCACCGCCGCGACTTCTTTTTGCTCTACATGGCAACTACTTCCCCCCCCCCCCGATAAAATTTCTTCCCCCTAAAATTCTTCCCCTCCTCGCCGCACTAGCAAGTGCCAGAGGAGGGAGCCCGAGATGGTTGGGCCTGGTGCCCAGTTGCCAGACCTTAGTAAGAGTCGGGACCAAGTCCCGAAGTTCCTGGTGTTGACAGGCGAGGGCCGAGATGTTACACAACTCGGTCCATTCGCTGTACACAAAGCTTTGAAAGGGGTCTGTGGATCTGATCCAAACAGTGTCTCTCGGCTCCGTGCTGGGGGATACCTTGTGGAGGGTGCAGACGATGGTCAGGCGAAGAGGCTTTTGAAAGCGAGTGCACTGGGGTCATGCCCAGTGCATGTCGAGCCGCATCGTACTTTGAACAGCAGCAAGGGGGTCGTGACATGCTTCGATTTGAGGGGTCTCAGTGATGATGTCATCCTGGGCGAACTCAGGTCACAGGGTGTTACGGCTGTGAGGCGTTTGACACGGAAAGGCGAGAATGGTGCCCAGCCAACTGACACCTTTTTCCTGACCTTTGATACGCCAGTTGCACCGCAGCACATTACTGCCGGTTACCTGCGCTTGAAGGTCAGGAGTTACGTTCCGAATCCGATGCGGTGTTTCCGCTGTCAACGCTTCGGCCATACCAGTGGCTCGTGTAAAGGTAGGCCTACCTGTGTTTCGTGTGCTCAGGCAGCCCATGAAGACGCTGACTGTGCTGGCCCGAAGCAGTGCGTCAACTGCGGTGGTCAGCACCAAGCCTCTTCACGGGACTGTCGTGTTTATGTTGAGGAACGTCGAGTGCATGAACTAAAGGTGAAGGACGGGATTTCCTACTCGGAGGCCCGAAAGAAAGCCAAGCTATCGGCACCGGCAATGACTCGTTCTTTTGCGCAGGTGTGCAGTGCGCCAACGCCTGGCCCAGTTATTGAGTCTGCTGCTTTGGCAGATTTACGCTCTGAGCTCAGGTCTTTGACGATGACGGTGGGCAAGCTTATTACTTTGTTGACCCAGCAACATCCATCTCTGCAGGGTCTTTTGGGTCCTTTGGACCCGGTTGCTTCCTTGCCGTCAACATCTGCCCAGCCTGCAAATGCATCTGCTCCTGCTGCTGTTTCTGCTGCTGCATCTGTTCCCAGGCAGGTTAAGGCTTCTGTTAAGCCTCCGCCTGCCCGGAGTGAACCACAGAAAACGTTGAAGAAGAAGGCTCCTGCTGGTAAAGCCTCAACACCACCCGTGAAGACGTCGCCACCAGGAGAGAAGGTGAAACGGTCGTTGAACGGCCAGCTTGCTGAGGGGTCCGTTGTGTCCCCTCAGCATCTTGATACTACTTTGCCCATGGAGCAGAGATTGATTTCCTGTTTCAATTCTCCGGAACTTTTTCCTCCTTCCGAGGACAACTTCGTTCTGAACCTCACTCCATCTTTTGATTCGGGTGAGGATTCGGATGTTTTCGGATCGTCCAGAGGAGGAGTTGGGGAGAATGATTCAGTGTTCAGCCCGCCCTAATGCCTGCGCATGCCATCGTTCAGTGGAACTGTCAAAGTTATCGGACCCATGCCGAAAAGCTGCGGCTGCTTTTGTCGCATTGGCGACCTCTGTGCTGCTGTCTACAGGAAACCTGCTTTAAGGCGTCAGATGATCCGGTTGTTCGAGGTTATTCTGTCTACCGTCTGGATGCTGACCCTGTGCCACGTGCACATGGTGGTGTTGTAGTGCTGGTTCAACACTCTCAGACGCATGCCAGTGTGCCTCTGCACACTAGGCTTCAGGCGGTAGCAGTTCGAGTTTCTTTCCACTTCGATATTACTGTCTGTTCGCTTTATTTGCCACCAGATGAGGTCTTTGGGGTTGGTGACCTGGAGGATCTGATCCGCCAGCTTCCTGCCCCTTTCCTGTTGCTGGGCGACTTTAACAGCCACCATGTCTAGTGGGGGGGGGGGACCTCATACTGACAGCAAAGGGAGGATCCTTGAGGAGTGGATGCAGAGGGGGCCGTCTGTATCCTGAACGATGGCGCCATGACTCGCTGTAATCTGGCCACGGGCAATTGGTCAGCCGTGGACTTACCCTTCTGTTCGCTAGCCATCCCAGTTCATTTCACTTGGGCTGTCACTGCCAATCTGCATGGGAGCGATCACCTCCCCATTGTGTTGTCCACAACACAAAGGGGTTCTGTGGCCGCCAGGCCAGCTCGGTGGGCACTTAAGCGAGCTGAGTGGTCAGCCCTTGCTGGGGCTGCTGTATTGCAACGTGCTGTTAAGGACTTTTCTGATGTGGGTGAACTTTCCACTCATTTCACTGATATGGTCCTTGCTGCTGCTCATGCTGCTATCCCGCGTACGTCCACGCAGCCGAGACGAGGTGGACACCAGCTTGCGGACTGGCCATTCAGGCCCGCAGGCGTGCATTTGCGGTGAGCCCCACTACTGAGAACTTTGTGGCCTTTAAACGCTGCCGTGCCCGGTATGTTATCCGTGAGGCTAGGCGTGCTTCGTGGTTGGCTTATATTTCGTCAATCACGCGCTCCACGCCTTCTCAGCAAGTGTGGAGGAAGGTGCGCCCGATATCGGGGAAGAACGTGCCTTCCCCGGTGTCGCAGTTAAAGGTAGCGAATGCCGTGATCTCTCCTGTGCCGGATATCGCCAATTGTCTTGCGTCTGCATTTGCGCGGGTCTCGAGTGATGACCATTACGATCCTGGTTTCCTCGGGATTAAGCGTAGAGAAGAGGCTCACTCTCTTGACTTTCGCTCTGATGGGCTAGAGGAGTACAATTTACCGTTTACCTGGCAGGAATTTGTTTCAACTTTGTCCAAGTCGCATGACTCCGCCCCGGGGCCTGATGATGTTCACTATCAACTGTTGAAACATCTGCCTCTTGCCTCCCAGCAGTTCTTGCTGGGGATGTTCAACCGTGTGTGGGCAGAGGGTTCTATTCCAGCAGCGTGGAGGACAGCAGTGGTCATCCCGATTGTAAAACCGGGCAAAGACCCTACTTCTCCTTCCAGTTATCGCCCAATCGCTCTGACTAGCTGTGTCTGTAAACTTATGGAACGGATGGTCAGTGAGCGGTTGGTGTGGGTGTTGGAATCACGGGGATTTTCATCTGCGTCCCAGTGTGGCTTTCGACGGTTTCGGTCAACTATCGATCATCTAGTTGCCCTTGAATCAGATGTGAGGGAGGTTTTTCGCCTGCGTCATCATCTGGTTCAGGTTTTCTTTGACTTGGAGAAGGCTTATGATACGACCTGGCGTTATGGGATTCTCCGTAATCTCTATGACTGTGGCTTGAGGGGACAGCTGCCACTGTTGCTTTCCGCTTACCTCTCAGGCCGTTCTTTTCGCGTTCGACTCTTTCCCGCCCGTTTGTCTTGGAGAATGGTGTGCCTCAAGGAGGTGTTCTTAGTGTCGTCTTGTTTGCTATAGGGATCAACCCCATTGCTCAGCAAGCTGCTGTTCCCCAGTCATTGTTTGTCGATGACTTCGGCCTGCGCTTTCGGGCAGCTCGCATGCAGACCTGCGAGCGGCAGCTACAGCTGGCGATTAACAAAGTCCCGACCTGGGCGGTCAGTAATGGTTTCCGGTTTTCTCCAGATAAGACTGTGTGCGTCCACTTTTGCCGCCAACGAACACTGCACCCAGATCCTTGCCTGTACTTGGGTCAGGCACAAACTCCTGTTGTCCCACAGGCACGTTTCCTGGGTCTGGTGTTCGATTCCAGGTTATCCTGGCTTCCACACTTGCGTCAGCTTAAAGACAAGGCTTTGCGGGCGCTTAACATCTTGCGGGTCCTGTCGGGCACTTCATGGGGTGCCGATCGCACTGCCATGTTGTGCCTCTACCGAGCCCTTGTCCGCAGCAAACTTGATTATGCGTGTATGGTCTATGATTCGGCTAGTGACTCGACTCTCCAGATGTTGGACACTGTGCATCACAGTGGCCTGCGTGTGGCGACTGGGGCATTTCGAACTTCTCCAGTGGTCAGCCTCTATGCTGAGGCCTCGGAGCCACCTTTGTCCATTCGTCGGCGACAGCTTGCCATTCAGTATGCTGTGCGTTTGCGTGCTGTGCAATCCAGTCCTGCTTGGTCCATGGTTTTTGGGCCAGACTTGCGAGTCGGTAGACGCAGGGTGGGTAAGGGTGATTTCCGCGATAGGCTCCAGCAGTCCTGTCAGGAAATAGCCTTTGAAATGCCCTGCGTCTTGAGGCTTGGGAGAATGCCAGTTGCCCCTTGGCTTGTCCCAAGTGGCAGTTTCATTTTCGCTCTGGCGTCCCTCCCAAAGGGTTCCACTCTACCAGCAAGGTACTTACAGGAGTTCCGGCGGCTGAGTTCTCAGTACGCCGGTTATCAGCGCCTGTTTACTGATGGGTCGAAGTCAGACGTTGGTGTGGCCTGTGCTTGTGTGTGTAAGGGAGTAACGGTTGCCCATCGCCTTCCATCAGGCTATTCTCTGTTTTCTGCAGAGCTTTTGGCTCTTGGTTTGGCGATGGAATGGATCCTTGACCTTCAGGGCACGCATTTCATTATCTTTAGTGATTCCATGAGTGCCCTGGAGTCTTTAGCGAATTACAATCCTCGGAACCCCTTGACACAACGTGTTCAAGCTTTGCTTTCCCGCTTGCCTGGCCAGCGGAAAACCGTTCTTTTCTGCTGGATCCCGGGCCATGTTGGGATAGCAGGGAATGAGCAAGCTGATTCTGCTGCGAAAGGGGCACTTTCTGGCCCTCTCGGTAGGGATCTCAGCCTTGTTCCCTAACACGTCTTTCCAACTCTGCGTCTGAGGTTACACGCTTTTTGGCAAACCTTGTGGGACAGACAGGACGGTAATAAATTACGGGCCATTAAAGGCACTGTCGAGGAGTGGCACTCGGCGTGTCGCCGCAGTCGCCGTGAGGAGGTTGTGTTGGCCCGTTTGCGAATCGGTCACACCCGACTTACTCACTGTTTCGTTTTGCGGGGGGTTGACCCTCCTGAATGTTCTTGGTGTCGACGGATACTTACGGTCCGGCACTTGCTTGTTGATTGTCGCCATCTTGATGGTGTTCGTCGTCGTTTCCATCTTCCGCATGACATTGTGCGTCAGTTGGGTGATATTAAGTCTGTCCTCCTGTCCGGTGTTTTTCCATTTTTGCAGGAGGTACAGATGTATGACAGGATTTAGATTAGGGGTTTGAATAACATCTCTGTAATGTGTGGTGCAGTGGCAACCCGGACCACTGCACTGTGACTGAGGTTGGCGCTAATGACCAAGTTGTCGACGCGCCATTAAGCCTCAATCCCCCCCCCCCTTCTTATTGATCACTCTGTCTACTTCGTAATAATCCACGCCCGTGATGTCATGGCCACAGACTCCCAGCAACGGCGGTCCCGTCTCATGCGATGAAGTACAGCCTCGACCCGGCGAACGCAGCTCTCGGAAAAAAAATTGCGCGTTATAAATTCGATTGAGGAACCGACAGTGATTGAACTAGTAAATTTTGTATTATAGTATTATTTAATTTGAACCTTGTCAATACGAATAGTGTTAAAATTTGAATACCTAAGGAACTTCAGTTTTTTATGTTACGTAGCACAAATTTTGCAGAGACATAACTGTAACTTAACATAAAACATATTCTGGCGTCACATTTTATAAGCATGTTCACGTTTCCAGTATAAACTGCATGGCTTATACGCTCATCCAGGTCCGCAACTGCTGGCCACCAGATGACTCCACTTTCGTTAAATCGAATGCGTCGCGCATTGTATGTATTGTGCTATGATATTTCGTGCCGATCGCCTTTTTAAGGACGAGTAACTAATCCCTCATAGTATTTCATACTGTACAGGATAACAACAAATGATTGTTCTTTGCTACACAAATTCACTCTAGAAATTTGATATGTGACTAGTCTTGTCCCTTTTAATGCTTGTTAAACTAGATTTAAGAACAATTACAATTTTCTTTTATCAAAACGACTTTTGATAATTCAGTTTGATGTCAAGTTTCATTAGCCTTAGCTTCAAACATCGTTGATTTTAAAAACACCGTAAAATTGTTTGATGTCCGTATTGTTAAGGCTAAATTTTCAGTGCACAGCATAAAACTTATTTTCTTGCTAGATTAGATAACAAATGATGACACAGATTTTAATCATGGCTTAGACATCTAAGCTTCGTAAAATAAACTGAGTTCATGAAATGTCCTCAGAATATTATGTGAAACCTTTCAAAAGTTGAGCTATTAGTACAAAAGTGCAAACGTTTTCACAATTGTTAAGCATGTCCTCTGCATATTGCGCGTCAATTGGGTGATAAGTCTGTTCTCCTGTCCGGTGTTTTTCAATTTTTGCAGGAGGTATGACAAGATTTAGATTAGGGGTTTGAATAACATCTCTGTAATGTGTGGTGCAGTGGCAACCCGGACCACTGCACTGTGACTGAGGTTGGTGCTAATGACCAAGTTGTTGACGCGCCATTAAGCCTGAATCCCCCCCCCCCTCTGCATATGGTACTACACCTAATTAAATAAAATTGTTTGTGTGACCTATACTGACGTCAAGAAAGAAACTAAGTAACCAAAAAATAAATGAAAAGTGAAACGTGATGAATGTTTAAAATTAAAAAAAAATTATAGTTGCTTAAGCAGAAGACACAGTCCCACTTTCTTCCAGAATGGTGGAATAAGACTTTGGCGACATTTTTCGAGTTGGCAGGAATCACTTCTGCCTGCCATCTTTCGCCTGATGCACATCCAGTCGCGATTTTAAAAAGTGTCCTTTAAAGCATTCCACACTCCATTTCAACTCCAGCAGAAATTATTAAGTGCTTTTTACTATCACAAATGGTAGCCAATGCCTGAAAAAGATCGCAAAAGGCACATTTCCACCTTCTTCCCGATCAATGGGAAACATTCTTTTGTAGTGAACACAAATTAGCTAGTAATTGTTGCGAGTTCTCTTTTTCTGAATAAATTACGATATTTACGATATTTTTCGAAGTAGCAGGCGGCACCACTCTGTGAATCTCTCCATAAGTATCGTCAATCTAGCTAATAAGTTCTTCAGTCAAGAAATATATGTACAATACCTTGCTACACATATCCTAGTATTAATGCACTGCAAAATTGTATTCTTTCCTGAAATGTGCCAGTAGCTGTCTAGAAATTATAATCATGTCACTATTGAGCACGACTCTGACATTGGGCATGTTATTGGAAGGAGCTAGGGGAGTAACTTGACGACAGATTGAGAAAGTATTGCACTTTAGTCACATCGGGATGCCAAAATCATTCAAGAGGCCTGCAAAGACGTTGTAAATTCATGCTGTAGTGATGGTTTGATATAAAAGTGACACGATGAAAGAAAACTGTAAGGATTACATGGGCTTCATGTTTTATTTCTTATTGTAAAAAGATCTTTCTGATCATGGAATATTTCTACAAGAATGCTGTAGGGGATAATTAGTGCGTCCGGGAGCCGCCCCAATGCAAACCCCATAGTTTAGGGACAAGCTCTAAAACGTGCCGTGGTGGTAGTCTAGGGGTTGCAGGAATTCCAAATTTACCTTAACTGATGGATCAAGGCTAGAAGTCGTGGTTCAGTTTTGGTGTTGGTTTAATAAAACATTTGAGCGATAGTGTGCTCTGGCTCGCCTGAAATTCTTGGGCGACACTAACCTAGGCTTAAGGCCTTAAATGGAACGTCAACGGCATTAGGTTTACTTGGGGAAATTTAGATTTATAAGTTTCGAGAAAATTTGGTTAAGTTGGTGACTGCTAAACTAAGTAGCAACGGGGTTGCAGTTGTGAACTAGCTACAGGATGGGTCAAGTTTGAATTTAAGTTGGGGATTAGGGAAAAATTCTAATGTTAGGGCCGAAATTACCTTTTGATGCGGGGAGTTGGAGGCGGAATGGAATTTTAGGTTAATAGCTAATTGTTAGGAGCACCCGGCGGATGATCAAGCGAGCTCGAGCGTTACAATTGAATGCATTACGTACAGACAAATCAGTGTTATGTTTTGTTACAACAATTGATCAAATATCGATTATTTCAACTAACAATTGAGTATTAATTTTGACAATGGCACATTACAATTTGACGTCAGGTGGACTTCGGGCTTGGGAGATTTCACAAATGACGTCAGTTGTGACCTTGCTGGGGTGGTAAAATTCCAACGTCGAAATCCGGAATTAAACTCGCAACAATGCTTTTAAAAACATATTGACGTAGAAATGTCATTGTATTCCGTGCTGATGTATTTGGCGTCGAAGATCCAGTAAGCCGTAAAGGGCATTATGACTGCTGCAAACACAATCGAAGAACAAATAGCGTTTATAAGTAATATTTCTTGGTTAGAAGCAACAGTTTATGGATTTTTAACCCAAGGATGCACTGCCATGTTGCGCCTCTACAGAGCCCTTGTCCGCAGCAAACTTGATTATGCGTGCATGGTGTATGGTTCGGCTAGTGACTCGACTCTCCAGGTGTTGGACACTGTGCATCACAGTGGCCTGCGTGTGGCGACTGGGGCATTTCGAACTTCTCCAGTGGTCAGCCTCTATGCTGAGGCCTCGGAGCCACCTTTGGCCATTCGTCGGCGGCAGCTGGCCATTCAGTATGCCCTGCGTTTACGTGCTGTGGAATCCAGTCCTGCTTGGTCCATGGTTTTTGGGCCAGACTTGCGAGTCGGTAGACGCGGGGTGGGTAAGGGTGATTTCCGCGATAGGCTCCAGCAGTCCTGTCAGGAGATAGCCTTTGAAATGCCCAGCGTCTTGAGGCTTGGGGGGATGCCAGTGGCCCCTTGGCTTGTCCCAAGTGGCATTTTCATTTTCGCTCTGGCGTCCCTCCCGAAGGGTTCCACTCTGCCAGCAAGGTACTTGCAGGAGTTCCGGCGGCTGTGTTCTCAGTACGCCGGTTATCAGCGGCTGTTTACTGATGGGTCGAAGTCAGACGCTGGCGTGGCTTGTGCTTGTGTTTGTAAGGGAGTGACGGTTGCCCATCGCCTTCCATCAGGCTATTCTGTGTTTTCTGCAGAGCTCTTGGCTCTCGGTTTGGCGGTGGAATGGATCCTTGGCCTTCAGGGCACGCATTTCATTATCTTCAGCGATTCCATGAGTGCCCTGGAGTCCTTGGCGACTTACAATCCTCGGAACCCCTTGACACAACGTGTCCAAGCTTTGCTTTCCCGCTTGCCTGGCCAGCGGAAAACCGTGCTTTTCTGCTGGATCTCGGGCCATGTTGGGATAGGTGGAAATGAGCAAGCTGATTCTGCTGCGAAAGGGGCCCTTTCTGGCCCTCTCGGTAGGGATCTCAGCCTTGTTCCCTCAGATGCCTTTCCAACTCTGCGTCTGAGGTTACACGCTTTTTGGCAAACCTTGTGGGACAGACAGGACGGTAATAAGTTACGGGCCATTAAAGGCAATGTCGAGGAGTGGCACTCGGCGTGTCGCCGCAGTCGCCGTGAGGAGGTTGTGTTGGCCCGTTTGCGAATTGGTCACACCCGGCTTACTCACTGTTTCCTTTTGCGGGGGGTTGACCCTCCTGAATGTTCTTGGTGTCGACGGCCACTTACGGTCCGGCACTTACTTGTTGATTGTCGCCATCTTGATGGTGTTCGTCGTCGGTTCCATCTTCCGCATGACATTGCGCGTCAGTTGGGCGATAAGTCTGTCCTCCTGTCCGGTGTTTTTCAATTTTTGCAGGAGGTACAGATGTATGACAAGATTTAGATTAGGGGTTTGAATAACATCTCTGTAATGTGTGGTGCAGTGGCAACCCGGACCACTGCACTGTGACTGAGGTTGGCGCTAATGACCAAGTTGTCGACGCGCCATTAAGCCTCATTCCCCCCCCCCCCCCCAAGGATGCGATTATTGGCCCTACTCGAGTATGCAAGGTCGAGGGCGTAGCCCGAAACATTTGCATACGAGAGTAGGGGCAATAATCGCATCCATGGGTTAAAAATCCATAACCTCTCGCTTCTAACATATAATTGTTTTATACCACGGTTGGGACGTCAAGCCAACTCGTATTAAAACGTGTTTGTGTTTTGTGAAAATTGCTTCGAGAAAACGTTGATCATCAGTATCCTCGATTTGAATGAAGGTCATACCATTTTAGTTCGTGGAGGGGGAAGTGTGTGGTAGGTGGACGAGTCAATTTCGCTCAAACTTTGTGGAGGGAGGGTGAGTTAGACACAAGCGTCGTTTAGCAATACAAGCTTGGTTTACGCTCAGCCTCCTCGTGTTTATCGAAGCGTTTATCGTGTATGGAGAGAATATTTCGATATGTGAGACAGCAGGGATAAAGCTGGGACATTCTGGGAAGGTATGTAATTCATTTTGTACGTTTGTAGTTTGAGAATTCTTTAAAAAATACGGTAATAGGGTATCGGTATGAATGAAGGCCATTCCATTTCAGTTTGTGGTGGGAGGGAGTAGGGTGGTCGGGAGGTAACTCGAGTGAACAAGCCTAGAGGGCCAGACATGTGAGAGTTTGCAGGAAACTGATTTCGTTCATTTTAAGTAATTCGTTTTGTACGTTTTTATTGCGTTACGTTTTCTTTTTTGCACGTTGTTATTTGGTTGTTGGTGTGTGCGTTCCCGGTCGCGTGATCCTGAAGTGTGAAAAGTGTGGGTTATCGGCAAAAGTGTTGGGTAACTTGATAACCCACACTTTTTGCAATGACGCACTTCTGGTGTTGGTTAACGGGATTTAACCTACCGAAATATAGCGTGGTGTTGAGTAGGCGTGACGTCGCAGCCGTGGCATAAATCCTATTCCGTTCCCTGCGCAATCAGTACAGGAAAGGGATGGTTAGGTTCTCCTTTACCAAGATTAAGCTTGCTTCTTTTACATTAATGCATAGCATTAAAATTATAGCCAAAATCGGTTTTCCGCCAGAAATACAAAAAAAAAGATGAAGGGGAGAAAAAATTATGGAACATATTAGCGATGGAAATTTCAAGACTATGCAGTGTAAATATTTTTTTATTAAATAAAAAAATTATGACACAAATTAGTTTTCTTTTAAGTAACATGTAACGTAAGAAACAAAGTATGTAGCCCAAGTTAGTTTTTAAATCTGTGACTATATTTATGTAAATTAGTGCAATTTTTGTCTACTTGAAGATTTTAACAAATCGCTCCAACAGTGTGTTCAGCCAACACTGTCATAGGCTGTGTCATAAGCAAAGGAACTGAGGAATGCTTATTGCAGTTATTCCCCATCACAATTTTTTTTTACAGCGAGCCACCAATTTCACGAACAGTGATTTTAAATTAAGAATCGACATGTTCTCATCCCTGTATAAAGCAAGATAGCAGCAACACACGTGAAAGCGCTTTCCAATATACCAGTCATAAGCTTTCTTTCATAAATTATGTCAAGCATGGTAGGCATGCAAGAGTTTTAATTTGCCATATCTATATGAACTTGTGTGCACTTATTTACATCAAAGAGGTCTTTATTATTTGTGCATATCTATATGTCCCAGAATATGGGCATTCAATATTGCTCGACTTAAGAGAATAAAAGCATAGGACAGACACACGCCTAGATCATTGTAACCAATTTTAGCATACCAACTCAAAAAACTTGGTACCATAAATGCCTATTAACAGCGCAATGCTAAGACCACAAAAGTTTAATGACGAGTGCGCAAAATATCCAACTTAGTGTTACCAGTCCTGAAGTCTTGAAGATGAATCTTAAAAACTGGTGTATGTATCCATAGGATGAACGGAAAGAAGACGACCGGACTAGAATAATGATGAAAAATGTAGTCCCGGAAGTAGGCGAGTATGTAGCCTATATTTTGCACACTATATTATTATTATTATTATTACAACAATTTTGAAAGTTGGAATTTGGTTTTGATTTTATTTACGTGTCTAATGGTTGAATACAGCAGTAAGATTTCACGTGGACTAAACAGTACAGGAACACTGCGGTCTGTGAAACCTTACAGGAAAGTTTATTTGTGTTACATTGCTGTTTTGACCTCGGATCAGTTAAACCTTACCTTAAACATCAAACGAGCTCGATACTTTGACATACCAAGCTGGTTGTCTGCACTCGTTGCAAATGCACTGAATTTCGCTCACTTCGCTTGCTCATTCAATGCAAGTCTTTCTTTTGGAGGTTGGTTTGTCCGCAGCTATCTATAAGCGGCTTTGTCCGTATTTGTAATGTAGGACGGCAAGCCAAATGGACAACAGACACTTTAGCTTTAACACGGGAGAATGACATGAAATCATTATATAAATTGGTTCGTAATGAGGATAATGCTTCCTCCTCACGCGCGGGTATATTGTTGGCTCACTAGCATTGTTAGCATTTGCTTACGCGCTTTCCGTCTGGCGTTTGTTGATGGGCATTGTTGCATGAAATCAATGTTTAAAACAATGTATAACAATAAAACGGATCGTTCAGGCCCCGTAACTCCGGAACGGCACGATCAATTGAAATTTCTATTTCTGTAAAGGGCACATCTCCGGAAGTAAAGCTTTCAAATGAGCTAAGAACCAGCTTTCTACGACAAATGGTTTAGTGTGTAGAGACCATTGTATAAACGTGTCCAAAGTAGTAGTAAGAAGTCCAAGCCAAAAATGAAACTCACGATTCCAGCTCAAGTCCTGATCTCCGAATTGACAAATCGGAAATTAATAAAGTTGGTACACGTGTTGGCCAAGTCCCACAAAGCTCATGTATGAAATTTTATTGAAAAATGTTGAAAGACAGCGGAGAAATTAAGCATCGAAATTTTGGTTTTAACATGGGAGACCCAGGCCAAACCTTACAGTAAATGCTACTGCCTTGCCATAACAGATTTGTTTTGTGCGATAATGAGTTAAAATGCTTCATATCAAACAAACCATTGTTTCAAGAGAAAAAGTAAATAAGATATGTTTTGTAGGAAATTTTGTGTACTTTAAGTTCGTCCGGAGTCGATTTTGTCGTAGAAGTGACAAGTAACGAGATATATGCGAAAAACAACAACCGGAAGCCATTTTTCCAAGATGGCGGCCATTTTAGACCTCTTCTGCCACTTAGATTTTTCTAGACTTTTAGTATGTTGTTCAGCATGTCTTTCTGGGCCAGAAACAGCATAGTTTACTTCTATTACTATTACTTCTAGGTATAAGTACAAATTGACTAGCCTAAAATACACTGCACTGCACTGTGACTGAGGTTGGCGCTAATGACCAAGCTGTCGACGCGCCATTAAGCCTCATTCCCCCCCCCCCTAAAATACAACAGCGTTAAATCAAAGAATGAAAGCTGTATCGTATATTGTATCATATATGTATAAAAAAGTTTTTAAAAAGTAAAAATTCATAAACTTTTCCTTATTAAAAAAAGTAAAAAAAAAAAAAACACAGTTTCAAACTTCGTAATTCAAAAAGTTTTTTTTGTAAAAGGGAACTCAAATGGCAACATTAGGATAAACCAAACGAATATGTTTTACAAGTGTGTGAAATGCATGTTCACCAAAACGTTGATGCCATAAAAACTCGGAAAGATAACTATCGAGCAACGTACGATGGGTACCAAAGTGACCGAGTGATTAGTGGTGGCATGAGTAATGGGATCTATGAAATTTAACGTGTGATTAACAGTGATAAGCTGATATCCCATGTTATTTATGGTATTGTAAGCATCCCAGAGATCGGAAACAATGGTCATGCTAGGAAGGATGTAGCCAATTGCAGAATTAGCGGAAGCAGAGTTGCCGCATCTCGGCGATCAACCATCACCATGAAACTTTCTTTTGTTTCAACATTGTAGCGACCAAAAACCCACCAATGACCCACTAATGACTAAGCTGTCGACGCGCCATTAAGCCTCAATCCCCCCCCCCCCCAAAAAAAAAA
>JAHWFP010046348.1:0-11027 GCA_023313725.1 Lithobius niger | reverse complement strand
CAGGAACGTTAAACGAACAAAACGAAAACCGGGCCTGTGTGTGTGTGTGTGTGTGTGCATGTGTGTGTGTGTGTGAGAGTGTGCGTCTTAGTTCACGCCGTTAAACCAGCTAAAATTTTAATATCCCTACCTTTCTCGTATTATAACGGCTCACTTAACTAGCCTAAGCCTTACATTTCTGCAGGCATTAAGCGTTAAGACGTTAAAAATTCGCAGTACTAAAAGCCAACGTAAGCAAAACCAGATCTGAAATTTTCTTCTGGTTGGGAAAGTCACGTTTTTTTTTCTTGCTTAAGATCTTCGGGCAACAGGTCGATACACGTGAACTTTAATGAGTATAAGCAACATCCGGCCTGCCTTATAACAGCCACGCGCAGTCATGTTTCCGCACGCTGCCGTCGCGAGATTCGGCTTAGTAATACTACAAACGTCACTTCCGCCCTCGTCTCCTCGTGATCACGTGAACGACGCGGAACGACGTCGGGCCTGGTAGACGAATTGCGGGTCATGTGACAGTATTGACGCAAAAACTGTGTCGTCGCAACCGGAAACAATGAAACGTCACGGTTATTGTAGGCGCGCAAAGGACCATATACTGCGGGACGCAGTAAATAAAATCACCAATATTCAACAGAAAATCTCGTAGACGGCTACATTTTAAAACGTATTTTTAGCTAGGGGTTGACTAACGGTAAGTAAATAAAACTTTGGGGCCGTACTTGATGTGGAGGATCGAGAAAAATGGCGCTGGGAGGAACCCCCTTTTAAAAGAAAAACCTTTACATGAATCTACCATAAGCTATGCCGGTCAGTGTGATTTACGGTCGTGAATGGGTTTCTTAAACGCTGCGGTGAACTTGCACCACAACTAATATTTACACAGCAGACGCAATACGTCACATTCCCTGCTGAGCTCCCATCGGAGACCAATCGTTAAGCTAAAACAGAGGTATAAACAATGGCGTCTTTACAACCAAGGCAGTGTTGTGACAATGGAGTTTTTTTTTGTTTGCAGGAAATTCAAAAATCAGTCCTTCTTCAATAACGATAAATTTGTTTTAGTTTTCGTAACAGTAAACCTTTTGGAACCTGTGGAATTCTTCAACAATGCTGTTGAAAGAGTCCTATTGGTGTACTATGTTCTTGTTGGTGTGTCATAATTGTTCTTCTTCGCTGAAGGGGCATTTCGAATTCGAACAGGAATGTGCTGAAACGAGTAAGTTTCATCGTTATGTGCACGCCACCACATGGCAGTAACAGGCTGACTGTAGAAATATCTGAAAATCACTGTCATACAGAGCAGTAACACTACAGCATCAACAATACGTAGCTACAGAGCGGTGAAATTTCCCAATGTTTTGTTGATACTTCAACGGTTTGAGAATGGAGGGCACTTTGCTACATCAATTGCTAGTGGTCATCGTGGCTGAGCGATGAGAGAGCTCAGCCTGGTTGCTGGAGGTTTGCGAATCTGGTCGAACCCTTGGAAAGGGGACCTTGGCAAAGTTCCCGCCAGGACTACCGGCCAGGGTAGCATGAGAGGCTACCATGCTCCTTCGGCGGCTATGGGATGTTTTCTGGCTAATTCTGGACAATTTTTCGGCCCCGACGATGATCGGAGGTTTCCCGGATCAAATCCCCGGGCTGGCACCTCCCATTACCCGATATATCTTCTTCTCTAAAAAATCTGGTAATGTTCAAAATTGAGCCGGTTCAGCCATACAAGCATTAATTGCTTCGGCTGACTTAATGCTCGTCAAAATTTCTTTAGTAAAAAAAAAGTAAAATAAAAAAAAAATTCAAACAGGATGGTTGTTAGACTGTTGTTTCCTTTGGCCCATTCACTCATAAAGTATTCATACTGCGTAAAGTGCCAATTTGAGGTGTAGAATTGTCAGAATTGCTACGCTTTGGCCAGAGATTTTTTTTAAGACAACAGAGACTACGTAATTACCCCAGTGCTTGAGACGACTCGGTAAATCAAAGAATACCCGACCGCCCGATGATACATGACGACCACTCTCTAATAACGAAACCTGAACTAAAAAAAAAAAACTTGTTTCGCCTAAAGTGCAACATTAAAAACACAGAAAAGGCGACGTTTCGGTACACCGAAGAGCACCTGTTTTCAAGCTAAACCCACTGAAGTAAAATTCAGCTATAAGCTACGTCATAAAAAAATTAAACACGAACAGGAATGCACCATGCATATTTTTATAACAATCCTTGTGCTGTAATGGAATTCCAGTTCATGCTTACCTTTTTGTTATAACGTAGCTTTTACGTGTATTTGATTTCCTTTTTTTTTTCTTTTGAAAATGATGCACCTGAGAGTAACCGAAAAGTCGCCTTTTCTGTGGTTTTACTGTAGTACTCTCAGCGTGTTTGAAACTTGCGATTTTTTCGTTCTTTTTATTCTGGTTTCCTAAAAATCACGGCATGAAAGATAAATTACATTTTACACACTCATGATCTGAATTTGTCTGGTATAAGAACGAAATCCAGGCTCTTCATGTTGTTTGTTTGAGCCAACACTGCAATTTACGTAACTGCAAACATCCATGACACTCAGTAGGCAATAAAACATTTTATTACTCATAGTTTTATTATCCATTACTCATGCCCGTCCGAAACTGCTAGGAACACCGTTGTTTTACGATGCAGGCGTAAGCTAATTATTAATTTAACAAATTTTCGTTACTGTGGTTCTCTGTTTTGTAACATGGTTATTATTTAGGCACATGTTCCGTGTTCGCATCATGCTGGTTTATTCAGTGTTCAGATTTTTTTTTTTTTTTAGAATAATAGTTATACAGGTAATAGTTATCATGATAGGCACGGATAAATCTTGTGGGTTCACGAAATTCAAAGCAACTCAAAGCCCAAATTTTCACATAAAAAAATACTATTAAAAAGGCCAAAACCTTGAACCCAAATTTGTTTTTTCTTTCGGGTTCCTACATTTTACCCTTGCACCCCTTTTTCAAAACGGCTAGTTGCGTCACTGTCTGACACGGCATTTTGTTTTGAGTGAGTATATACGAGTGAAGTATTGCCGATTTGTTTTCGATTTAACGGTTCGATGTTTCTTTTTTTTTTTTTTAATTAATTTCTTTTAGCCTTAAGTCAGCCGAAGCAATTTAATGCTAGTGTGGCTGAACCGGCTCAATTTTGAACATTACCAGACTTTTTTGAGAACAGAAATATCTGAAAAAGGGAGGAGCCAACCCGGGGATTTGAACCTGGAAACCTCCGATCATAGTTGGGGCCGAGAGATGTCCGAATTGGCCAGAATAGCTCAGACAGCCTCTCACGCTACCCTGGCCGGCCGTCCTGGCAGGGACTTTGCCGAGATCCCCTTTCCAGGGGTTCGACCAGATACGCAAACCTCCAGCAACCAGACTGAGCTCTCTCACCGCTCAGCCTCGTTGCCCACTGCTAGAAGCTTATCAAATTGAATTTTCGAACAGTGGTTAGTGAATTTCGAAAAACTCGTCATCATAATAGACCTACCTGACTGTTCTCTTGGTCTACCGGTCCCGATGGCGTCGAGGTAATAGTGACGCAATCCATTGGGAGGGGGAAGGGAGGCCTAAATGCACATTTTAATTCCCGGACTCATGATGATATTTTAATTTTTTCTTGTCATCACTGTCACCTCTAACAGCTATTGATGTCGACGGTCACTTACGACACTTGCTTGTTGCTTGTTACCATCTTGATGGTGTTTGTCGTCGTTTCCATCTTCCACGATACATATTAGGCGATAAGTCCTCTTTTTTTAAATTTTTGCAGGAGGTTCGGATTTGTGATAAGATCTAGATTTGGGGTCTGTAATGTGTTGCGCAGTGGCAAACCAGACCACTGCACTGTGACTGAGGTTGGAGGTAATGAACTGGCTGTCGACGCGCCACTAAGCTTCAATCCCCCCCCCCCAATAGTTAACAATGTTAGCGCCACTGAGGTTTTCCCTTGCTACATCGGTGCTAATTTCAATTCTTTAGAACTCTATACTAATCATTTCGATACAGAAACGCTTTTTCAGCCACTTTCTGACATTGTAGACAATTACAAACACTTTCCTCAACATTTCAAGTCTTTTTTTTAACACTGTCCTACTTTTCCATATCTTTTTCTTTGTTTCCTGCACCAAGGATAAGAAAATTCATACGATTCTTGGTGACGTAACAAAACACTAAAAATACTCAGCAGATCGATAAAAAAAAAAAAGATGAAAAGGCTAAACTTCTTGGCACCAACAACACTGCTTTTCCAAGAAGTCCAATCACGTTAGTTCCACCAGTCAATATGGCATTGATCGTAATGAAATCAATGCTTACGGCAACCTACATACATTTGTCGCATTCTGTTGTCGAAGACTTCAGGTGTGGTGGATTGTGCCATTAAGTTTTCACCAAACCGTTACCAGCGCTTAAGTGCGAACTGTAATCCGATATTTTTTTTTGTTTGCAATGGACCTTCGAGCAAGGTAGCCTAACGGTTAGTACGACCATCAAATGTACAAAAGGTCCCGCGTTCCATCCTGACTTCAGTCACGCCTGGTATTTTCGGTCGGGAAGAGAACCGGGAAGAGAAGGGCCCTGTGATGCTTCGCGATCATGTCGATTGTGGCATGTGAAAGCGTTACATGACAACTTGCATGACGCAAAAGTAGCAAAGTGGGAGTGCAAGCAAACTAGACTGAACAAAAACTGGGGAACCTTGGGGTTAAGTTAGGGTTAAGAGGCTTGGTGTAGGTTGGGGAAAAGAGCCTAGCCAAAACTGGGCCTACTAAAGGCCTAACAGCCAAAAATCCCCCTAACTAGGAGACCTGGTTAGTTGGCTGGCCCGAAGGCTAACTGATTTTGCATGCTCGTACCGCTGCTTTCATGCTGGTTTGGTTACCCCTGACAACAGCCAAATAACAAGGATATTATGGGAAATGTAAGTTCCTAGAAGGTTCAAGAAGGAGGAACCGGAAATTAAATTACAAGACATAGACATTGTAACCTATGGAAGATTAGCCACATAAGATTGGCCAATGGCAACAGCAACCATGCAAGTACAAATTTTGCGACATTGCATTCCATACCAAATTTAGCCCAGGTTGGTTTTAATAAGAATCTATCAATCTCGCGGAAACTGAGGGTGAAACTAATATGAGATCAAATTTCATGTTATAAATCCCTTTCCCCGCCTCCATAATATTATGGAAAATTGGAAATTCGCCAATTTATATAATATTCACCTCATATTCACCATAATATTCACCTCTCCATAATATTTACCTTATTTTTAAATCATTCCTCTGATCTTTATAAATATAATAATAATAATATAGTTTATTACCAAGTAATGGCTTTAAGTTCACTTCGAAATTTGTAGAAAGCCGAGAAATAGAAAATGTAGTATACACACTAGTCAACCCGTCAATAAGTTTTATAGTTGTAACCAATAAAAATATCAATCACAACGCATAAAAAACAACGACTACCTAAAATATCTTAAATAATTTATGTAAAGTAAACTAAAATAAAAATGCTCAAGGTAGACGAATTAAAAAAAAAAACATGACAAAATACTCTGTAAATGGTCATATTTTAATCCAGTGTTGAAAAGAGTGTCGTACTACTCTAAATAATGTAAATCACGTCAAAGGTATAGAAAATATCATAAAATACTCAATATTGGTGGTCAAGTAGTTCGATCCAGTGTTGAACTGAGCATCATGACCACTCTAAATGACGTAAATCACGTCAGACGTAAAAATGCACTAAAATGTCACTTCTCCCTTTTAGTGCATTTTTATGTCGAACATAATGTACTTAGTAAATCAAATTGCTTTTAATTTAGAGTGGTCGTGACAATCATTGCAACTCTGGTGTAAACGAATCTTTAAAAGTCATTTTCGAGCCAAAGGAAGTAGTAATTGGTGGGACAAAACTGAGATTTCGAAATGGGGAATCTCTAATTATGGCGGGGCTAGGATAATATTTGAAATGTAGGTCAGAAAAGCGACGTAAACGTGGCGTGAAAAAAAAAACAGGTCTTTTCACGGTCATTGGCGATTGCAGAAATACTACCAGTCATTCTGACCCTGAAAAACACAGAATAACGCACACGGTGGTCAGTCTAAAAATTCTTTTTCCCCACAGCTTAATTATTTTAACGCACATTAAAAACTACAAAAATAAACTATTAACAACAACGTTTTCGTAGCCATATCAATACTCGTGTTAAGAAACTGAGTCGTTTTTCCGCCTTTGTTGAAGGCTCATTTGTATGTTTTTTACTGCGTCTGACGATTCCCACTGCATACAGGCCAAAACGATACCCGTTTTAAAAATGTTAACCACGTAAACTGGTCAGCGGTTATTAATAGGGGTTACTAAACCTCGCTTTTAAATACTTCAGTTTTGTTATTGTTATTGTTCTCATGGCAAATTGAAGGAAATTGAAAGCACTGTTAACAATATGTGAAATAAATAAAAATACAATATGTTTTTTTTTTACTGTTAAAATGAGTGTAAAATATGGCAACACTACTGCAAATTATATGAAACCGTAAACAAATGTAGTGAAGTTTACTGTCAACGAAAAGGTTTGTAGTAACATTTGAGTTTAAACACAGTTCGTAGTCGCAAAAGGTTTACAGTGATATTTACAGAACTGTCTTGATGTGCTCCCGCACAACGGCATTGTGCCAAGCTATATCTACTATACTTTTTATACATTAACTGACCAGCTAAACTGGCAGAGACTTGGTACCCCAAGACGTTGTATCCATTTCCAGGCACCATCTAGACTCTGTACCAATTACAGTTACCGACTACACTTTGTACCCTTTGCAGGTAACGACGACTTTCTACCATTTTCCAGGCACCGATCGACTTTTTATCCATTTCTAGGTAACTGCTAGACTTTGTACCCCTCTCCATGGCATTACTGACTAGACATTGTGTGCCTTTCCGGGTATCGACTAGACTTTGTACCTCTTTCCAGGTACCAACAACTTTGTACTCCTTTCCAGGTACTTACGACTTAGTACCGTGTTCCAAGTACCGACTTGGCCCTGAACTCCTTTCCAGGTACTAATAAAATTTGTACCCCTTTCCTGGCACCGACAACTGTGTACCCCTTTCAAGCTAACAAATAGACTTGGTTTCCTTTCCAGGTACCAGCAGGATTTTGAACACCTATCCAGGTATCGGCTAGACTTTGCACCCATTCTGTAGGTACCGACTAGAATTGTACCCCTTCCAGGTACCGGCTAGACCTTGCACTCCTTTACAGGTACTGACGACTTTGTGACCTTTTCCAGGTACTGATTAGACTTTGTAACCCTTTCCCGGTGCTAATAGAATTTGCACCCCTTCCCAGATACAACTGTGTACCCCCTTCCAGGTAACAAATAGACTTGTGCCCCTTTCCTCGTATTGCCTAGACTTTGTACCCCTTTTCAAGTACTGATAGACTTTTTATCCCTTCCAGGTACCGACTAGATTTTTTTGTGCCTTTCCAGGTATTAATAGAATTTGTACCCCTCCCTGGTGCCGACAACTGTGTTCCCCTTTCCAGGCAACGATAAGACTTGTTTCCCTTTCCAGGTACTGGCTAGACTTTGTACCCCTTTCCAGATACCGACTAGACTGGCTTGCCTCAAGCTGCTATGTGTAGCACTGGCACCCCAATAATCCCAAAAGTAGATCATTGGTTAGGTATTTCCAGACTTTTTCTTAACACAGAATAACGTGGGAACGGATACGGACGAAAATAACAACGGATGGGGATGGAAGGCAGAAGGGTTGTTGGAAATGTAACTTTAACTTGTTGATTTAACACACTAAATAAATGTTCCCAGTCGTCGCCTCGAGGTGCCGTTTAGAATATCTTATGCTAATGACTACAAACCGTCTTCAGTGTGAACTCTATCTTGGACTGATCAGCGGAGGAAGTGATTTTTCAACTGAAAAGTCACTCTCTCTCTCTTATCGTGTTCTTATGGAAGAAGGACAGTGAGGTGGAGAGGAGGAGGGTGAAGAAGGTGGGATGCCGGACAGAAAAAAAAAAACACTTTTGAAAACGGACAGGCTCGGACGACGAAGATTAAGACAAACTTGCCTGCGGACAGAACGAAATCTCTTTAAGGAAGAGAGGGGAAAAAAAGGAAAAGAGAAACTACGTTCATTTTGTATTATCAATCATTCCTCCCCAACTCGCTTGTCGTAAACATTGCCGGTTTGCCCCCCACGCAGCGTTCCCAAACTCCAAGAAAGCGTGCTGTGCAACTTCTTTCATTCTTTCTGTCAATGGTTTTGTACGTGACATTCGACATTTTAACTTTTCGGTAAAAAAAAAAATTAAAGAAAGACACTTTCGTAATCTATGCCTATAGAGAATGACGTTTAAGAAAAAAATCTATGACGTTAGTTTGGGTACGTATTTTAAAGTGTATACGCTAGACACTTTTTTATGAAACCGTAGTTTGTGGTGTTTGTTCGGTTTGAGGTCCAATTTCCAGTTTAAAAAGTTCGCTACCTTTGTTATTACTTAATTTGAATGAGACTTTTTTCAGGGAGTGTTGCCGAAGGTCTCTTTTGCGATTGACGTTTAATGATTAGAAAAGCTAAGCTCAAACCCTCTGCTGCATGAAATAAGTAGGTAACTATTTTTTAATGTTACTTGTGTTAGTCACTGATTTCGAATATTCTCTTGGTCTGGAAATGAGATTCTAACCAATAGGCTGTACTTGCAAGCTTTGAGTGGTTGACCCTGACAATAGGCTGTACTTGAGTTAAGCATGCAAGTACAGCCCAGTGGTTAGAATCTCATCTTCAGACCAAGAGAACGTCGGTTCGAATTCAGTGACTGACACAAATGCACCACAAAGTTCGCACTCCGTCTTGGACTCTTGATTTGTGAACGAGAAGTAGTACCATGCCAGTTTTGGCTTACGGTATACGAATCATCGCGTTGGCCGCCATGGCCAGTCAGTCACAGCTGCCACTGGGATCCCGGGCAGCATGCAGGCGACAACGGGGCGATAATGCTTGCTCCATGTTCATTTTTCACCACGTGATCAAGAATAATCAAGGGAAAACGGACGTAGCACACGTCGCCGTGTTTTTTTGGCCGCGACGACCACTGGCCTCACGACTGGGTCACCATGTATCCAGAGGTCTTAAACTCGAAGTTTATTTTTATTCTATTTAATATGTGACCAAGTCAATAAACGGATGTAAATGTCTAAAAATTGAATCTACACGAAGTTGTGGAGATTTTGCTCTTTGGGGGATTGAAGTTTAATGACGCGTCGACACTAGGTCATTAGCGTCAACCCCAGTTATAGTGCAGTGGTCCGGGTTGCCACTGCGCGATACATTACAGAGATGATATATAAACCCAGGGTACGAACATTTTATTACCTGTGGAATGAGATGCAGAAATAATTTTTCTAGGGATTTGAAACAAACTGATAAACGCGTTGCTGTACGATATGTTCGTATCCAGATTCGCAAAGAAATTCGGATGGATGCTGATTAACACAAGTAACGATAGTCTAATGACAATATAGTTTTCCACTCGCTTAAGGATTATTCATCAGTACAACCCCCGAAACTAGCAAAACCCACATAAAATCTCAGGGTAAACATCTCATAAGGAATTGTAAAATTATACTGTCATTAAACTATCTGCGTTGAGAATTATCAGCATCCATGTTGATTTCTTTGTAAAGATTCTCTGCTCATTCGTCTTTAAAACTACAGACTTGGGTCTGTTTAGTAATAAAACTAGGTCTTTTCTGACAACGACCTACAATTATTAATGTCAGAAAAATGTATCTTACAAGTAATTTAATTGAATGTTTGAAATGCGTTTAACCTAAATTTCAATTTGGTTGTTCACTTTTCACACGAAACCGAACATGCTGTTAAACCCTTTATCTTAAACTATGGTCAGACATGGGCTGATTGGAGGTGTTTGGTGTGCAACTGCTTCCCCTATGCAGAGCTATCTATTTGAAAAGGTTGTTTTTAGTAGCATCTTTGATGGGCTTTTGTTTTATTTGGTCCCATTTAGCTAAAAGTATTCTTTTGATTCTCCATTGAAACTTACTGGTGCGAGACGACCACCTACACCACTTCTATTTTTTTTTCAGTTGTTTTCCTTTAAGTATTTTGGATATCGCCTGCTGTGATTTTTACCACGGAATTAGGAAACGGATAAAAAAGGGCGATAGACGAACTGACGTCTGATAAGGGTATCTATTTCGGGAAGGAGCGGTATAATTTTGCATGGAAATGAGGCAGTGCAAAAAATTAATAACGGAAAGGGGGGGGGGGGGATCGGAGTGTTTATTGATGATTGGACAACCGTTTTGCAACATACGACGGAACATACATTCATTGGATTTGTAATTGCAGGTGCAAGAAGGCTTATTGCAAATCGCAACACTGTTTGGATATTTTTTACATTTTTATTTATTTTTTTCTGAATCTTGTAGCCGTGTTCGTTTCCTTCGTACGCAAACGTAAAAAAAAATGTTGTGCTTTTTTTTTGTCACTTACGACTGCAGAGAAGCAGGTAACATTAACATGGAAAAACAAATTTCTTGTGTACGACTCATTGAATAAACATAACTTACTGTTCCTATGTATAGAAATGTATCGCAGAGCCAAACTAAAAAAAAAAAAAACGCAATAGGTTAAAAAAATACAACCAATCCTTTTTGGTAATAACCTCACTTGGTAACTCATCCTTATAAGGCAAAAATATTAAAATTATTATTTTTGGTTGTAGTTTATGTTTACGATTCGTACGCTTGGATTTCAAAGTAAAGGATATTTACCGTTCCAATATCCTTGCAAATTTTCGACAGCCAAGTTTTCTGGAGTCGGAGGGGCTCAGAACGGCTGCTTCATCATGCTACCACATCACCGCTTACTTCGTCGTGATCGTTCGTCTGCTTTCGTTCGTCTGCTGCTATCGTTCGTTGGAATGCGGCGTGAGGCCATAGCCTCCGTAAC
>JAHWFP010046345.1:0-15808 GCA_023313725.1 Lithobius niger | reverse complement strand
GCACATGCATCCTCAACGTGAGATTGCCTTCGTATCTTCCCCCGTCCCTTCCCCATATTTCTGAAGTTTTATTAGGATCCAATGTGGCTGTCAGCGAATCCACACCACTTGATTTTCGACGAATTTTCAGTGTTGCGTTAGAGCTGGCCGTATCCGCGGAGTTTGCAAAATGTTTAAAAACCTGAATCGGATGTTCGGTTCACCGAAAACCGTGAAAAAGCTTTAATATTAACAGATTAAAAAAAAGAATCGATAATAATCGCGTTTTACTATAGAAAAAAAAATTGCAATACGAACCGTACTTTACTTAGCCAAATGTGTTAAGAGTTTTACGCGATTCCTACTTTTTATTTTAACACATGCTTCCTTTTTAGTTTTTACCCATCTTCGATCAGCCGGCATGCTTTAAAATTCTGTTCAATCATAACTACGTGTTGGTTGCTTGTTTTAAATAAGCGGTAGGCTAGGTCTATTATTTAAAAACAATAAAAAAAAGTTTAATTGTTCACATTCTTTATGTTTAATTGTTTTAGCTTAAACGGCATTGTTTTAGTCATTCTGCTGTGTCTTAGTAGTTTTCCGAAGAGTGCGACTAAATCCTGACGCCACTTTAGGCCTAACGGAAGCAGATTTCCGTTTGATCACTAAAACCGGAAGTTCAGGTTTTACAGCTACCTAACACGTTGGGAGCGGTGGTTTCGACAAAATAAATAGTTTCTGACAAATATATTAATAATTTATTTACGATTACGCACGAAATTGAGTAAATTGAATGGAAATTATAAGCGAATATAAATTCTTTAAACGAGTTTGCAGTTTATGCTTCTTAGCTGTGGATTGATACAAGACTGGCTGAAACATTTCGGTATCCGACGACCGTCGATGTTTAGGTGGGCAGGCAGGCACGCACGCTAAAAATAAAATAGACGGACAGGGAAGGGGGTGACTTTAGAGGTTGGAAAGAAATATTATTTAAAAAAAAAAGGGTGATTTTGGTGACTGCATCTCTTCAGACTCTAATTGCAGTTCATATAAATTAGTGTTTTCTTTTTGCATTAAATTTTTTTTTAAAGATGTCTTGCTGCAATTGCCAAATTGTCGAATGGTTGAAAAATGTTAATCGCCAACCAACGGACTTCACTCGCCCCCTGTCGAGTGGCGACCATTAATCTACAGGTTTAACTTCAGGGTTAGCGAGCTGGTGATTGGTTGACTTAATTGAATTGCGTTGAATTAAATTGAAGCATTTGAAAATAAAAATGCTAAAATTTACAGGTAATGAAAATTTTTGTAGAAGTAGAAACATTGTTTTCCCCTTTCGAAGTCAAGTCTTACTGTTGGTTCTTCTACAGTGCAAACAATTGATTATGATTAAAATGATCAAAAAGCAAGCATTCTTAGGGTGGGACCAGGCATTTCTTAAAATGCTTCAGCTTCCAGACCTGACTGGGGGAGTTTACAGTGCTTCCCCGAAACCCCAGGTCATTGTAATTGGAAAAAAAATAAACAAAAGAAACGAGAGGGGTGATAAATGTCCCAGAGTCATTCAAGAAGAAAAAACCATGACATTTGCCCCAAAGTTGAAGGACCAGATCCCTCGAACCAGTTCTCAACCTTTGCATACATCATTTGCGTACAATTTTAAAAGCAAACATACATCACAAAGCAGAAGTTACCATCCGTAACCCCCACCTTCTACGCCTCCCCCACAAAAAAGTAGCCCACAAGAAAAGACAAACACATAAAGCCACCATACATTAAAATCCTCCCTCTCAATCCAAGGGCCGTCTAATGCTGTTTAAATTTTGCGAACGACACCGAAAAAAAAAAGTAGTCCCTGGTCACTAACTTCTCCACTGACCTCTAGAACTGCCCGTGCGCTTCTGGCATTGTAACCGGGGCAAACAGATATGGGAGCCAAAATGTTTTCCCCTTAGTTTCCTTTATTTAAACTGTGCAACCCAGTTTGCCACTGGTGTGGACAATTATACAAAGCCCAAAAACAATTTTGTCCTTACCTGAAAACTGTTTTCACAACAACCAGCAATTTCTGTTGCCCTAATAATAACATGGTTGGGTAACGACAGCTTGCTACCCAAAGCCTTTAACTCAGAGTCCATTATGCTGAAATGTGATGGTCTGAAAACAAAAGACCAGTTAGCCTGAAGTCAATAAAAAAATTGCATACACTTTTCAGCAGTTTATGCCATGTTAGACCTTGTTTGATCCGGGCATGGCCCAAAATCCATTCAATAATTCGTAATCATTACACGAATACAAATTTTTATGCTAATTTTGACACGTTACGGTTCTTTGTGATATTCAGGATTTTTAAATTTGAAAAACCATGCCTTTTCCAGGAGTTTTCATTATTTTTTACTTTTTTTTTACCAACATTCAAGGGCTTTTAGCAGTCTCGATTAATTTGAATTGCACACAAAATATAATAAAAAAAATTGTAAATAAAATCTTCACCACTAATTTCGCTCATTTTCAAAAAGAAGACCCTCCCTTATTTTTGCAAATTTTCGAAAAAATCATCTGTATTCGTTAGGCTCTCTTAAAGGACTGAGTTGAACTCTGATTACATCTTCTGTTACTTTGACTTCGACATTTTTCCATGTTTGAATTGGCGCATGAACGTAGCGTCTGGTTTTTACAAGGTAGGCTCACTTTAGACGTTGGTTGTTACCTCCGGAAATTACAAGGCTGCATCAAACTGCTTGTTCTCTTCCATTCACGTTCAAGAACTACATCCAGCTCACGGCTGACCAAGTGTATGATACTGGAGTTAGACGGCCCTTGAATATTCATAAGGGGGACATTGTCAAAATGTTGAAGTCAAAGTAGTAGAAGATGTAACCAGAGTTCGACTCGTCCTGAAGAAGACGGACCAAGTTTTGTTGAAAATTTGCAAGATTAAGGAGGGTCTTCCTTTTTGAAAATGAGCAAAATAAGTGGTGAAGATTTTATTGATGATCATAGTGAGTTTCAAAGTTATTCCAAAACGGATTCCTTAAAAAATTGTAAATAATGAATACAATGATTTACCAATTTTTTTTGCATGCAAAATATTGTAAATTTTGTATGCTGGAATTTAATTAGCCTAGGCCTATTGTTTCCATGTGTAACAAGCTCTAAAACACTGCAATCCTCGTTTTACGCAGATCAGTCATGTTTCGTTTTCAGTGATTATAAAAAAATGTAAGAAACTAATTCCAGTAATATTCAAGGACTCGAGGAGTTTTTCCAGCTCTTTTCCAGGCCTGGAATTTCATATTATTAGCCAGTACTTTCCTGCAGTGAAAGGGCACAAATAGTTTGTGTCCTGGCTTGAACAATAACAACCAGTGTTAGTACGTGACTATTGTTGGCCACATGTTCTCTCTCCTCGGCACCGATGTTGGTTGTGGAAGGACGCGTTTGAATTATGTTCCGCTAATGTGTTAGCTTAGCTAGGGTTTTGTAGGCGACTTCTAATCATAGTTCGCACAACATCACACACAAGAAACTCAAGCACTTTTAAGGACTTTTTCCAAAACGGGTGTTATTTTTCAAGGACTATTCCAACACCAATGCTGTTTTTTTAAGGACCTTTGTTAACCAACAAGCTTACTCAAATAAGGTCTAGTTTTACCAGTGAAGAGCCAACAACAGCTCATTAAATAATAAAAATGTTCTGGTATTAAACATGATTGGAAAAAAAAACCAAGGGAAAAATCCAGGGGTAAAAAACGTGGGAAAATTGTTTTCTGGCTTTTTTCGTGTTGTTAAGTTAGGTTAGGAGTATTATTTTAAATTAAGACGAAAAAAAAAATTAAATTCAAGGCCTTTCAAGGACACAGCTCACAATTTCAAGGAATTCAAGGCCTGGAATTTTTTCTAAACAACTTCAAGCACTTTCAAGGACTTCAAGGACCTTGTGCGAACCCTGTCTAATGGACTACCGATCATAACTACAGTCATCAAGAATACTGGCCGACCCTCTCAAATGTGAATCCAGTAGCAGTCACCACTTGGCTAGTAGACCTGACAAAGCACTCGCCATTTCGCAATTTCTACTCGCCAAATACCAAATACATTTTGCATGATGCATGGGTTTACTAATGGAAATTGAAAATTGTAAAATTTTCTTTAACCCCTGTATTAATGAAAAAAAAGTAGTTATGTAGCCCTCATAAAACCGTTCGTCTCTAACTTGTACGGTTCCCGAGATATCGCTCTTTGAGTGTCATACTCTATTGCTAGTCGCCATTTTGGCGAGTAAGGCTAAATTCCAAGTCGCCAATTGCAGATTTCCATTCACCAAATGGCGAGTGGCAACCGACATTGGAGAGAGTTGATACTGGCCAGCCAGTATACGCCATGGGCTCAGGAATTAGCTGTACGACCATGTATTCGAGATTGTCGCAGGTTCCGCACAAGGCCATTCCACTGCATAGACAAGGTAAATTCCTCTGTTATGTAGTTTTAGAGGCTACAAAGGTAGTTCGGTAACTTGTGCCTTAATAAGCTAACTTACGTTTATTTACCTAACAAAGGTCCCGCACAGCCGTGTTGCAAAAGCGGCGGTGAAAGAAAAGTCACGACTGTGTTATGGAGAATTGCTGACGCGAAGCAGGAGCCGCCATCATGTTTGTTTTGACATTCGCGGCATTTGTTTTGAACCAACACGGATGCGTTTTGATCAGTTTTGGATTAAGTGATGCTGCATGCAACTTTAACGTGGTTTCAGGGAATTTCAGTGGTGAAATCAAGAGTTTCGAGGATTACTACACGATTTAACGAAAATTCAAATGAAACAGAAGTTCGTTAGTTGGGCAGTCACTAAAAACTGGAAACGATCACGAAGTGATGGTGTCTCTGACGGATGAAATAAGCAACACACATGTTTTCGGCATTGAACGGCTGAATGGTAAAAATTACCATGCCTGGGCTATTTTCTGTACAACATATTGTGGAAATTTGCTGACGGAACAGCGGTAAAACCAGCGGACACAGATCAACTCCTTTGTGATTATGAAGAAAATTTTGCAAAATGTACTATGGTGATAAAATTTGACGATGTCACAGCATTTACAGGCAATTTTTAATCGCATTGAAGATACGAAAGAACTGTGGGATACTCTTAAGGAAAAGGTTGCCGACAGAAATACACTGCGTAACTTATTTGCCTTCCATAAATTGATTTATTGCAAGATGAATAAAAATGAAGAAGTAAAATACTTAGAACTTGTCAAAACACTTGCACAGTTGGCCCAAAATGTTGGTTGCACTGGATTGACAGATGAGTTTGTGGCAATGATTATGCTCTGTAGTCTGCATAAATCGTGTGACAATTTGCATCATCAAACGGACTTATTCGAAGGAGACGATTATACGCCGAATTACGTGAAAAATTTAATCCTGGAAGGTAAGCGGAGGCGGAAATCTGAGAATAAGGAAGATAATGAACATGACACACGGTCGTGCATTATCAATGATCAGCCAAATTTAAGCTCAATAAACCAGAAGAGCAAACGGAACAACAGGACAAGGCGCAAGGTTAAGTGTTTGGTATGCCAGAAAAAGGTCATTTTGCCAAGACATGTACGAGTAGGCATGTTGAAGCAATCCATCGTCGGGAGACAAAGAAACTTTGAAGAAAAGTCATGCCAAGTCGATGTGGTTCCAAGTGTCCACGATAGCGTTACAGAAGAAGCAAAATGAAAGAAATGCAAAGAATCTTATAAGGCGACATAAGCTGGTTTACACCACCCGAGCTGGGGGAAGATGTTAGGTCAATGAACAAGACCGACCCTGCTACCAACAAGTTCGTCAAGTACCGGAATGTTTTCGATGAACACGTACAAGTTCAGATTGACCATGGGCATAGATTGGCTCGAGAGGATGAAGTTGAGGATGAAGTTGCCTCTAAAAGTATGTCACACAGACAATAGTGAAAAATTATGATGACGTGGTGGATGGGATTGAAGAAGTCATTTCCTTACAGACCCATGTAGAAGTCTTAGTGGGGGAAGTTGTCGGACAGCAAGAGACTGAAGACGTCCAAAGTGTCACCTCATGCACCAGAATACGAGACGTCACTGAAATGCGACACCACACTAGTTACAGAAGTGCAACAAGAAATGAAATGTAAGGTTGTTAAAGTGACAGAGCATAAGTGCAAGTTTATGTCAGTAAAAGAACTTACAAGCCATTCTAATCTGGTAAGAATTGACTGGGTCACAAACAGCAGCGGAGAACAAGTGCCACACTGTGATCATATGATATGAAATACATGACACGATGGCATGAGGCCTCACCTAAAGAGAGGACACAGATGTCTCAACAGGACGAGGAGTTTTACTAGGTGGTAAAACAAATGAATTTGTCGATGCCTAAAAGTCAAGGGACGAAGTCGACAAGACGGAAAGCAAAGTCTGTCTCAAACGTGAGACAGGCTAACCATTACAAGATGGTGAATCCCACTTTGAGGATCAAGCCTTGGACACGAGTGGGAGTTATGTAGTGAACGGACACGAATAGTTCGTGCCCTGGCTTGAACAGTGTTACCTCGTGACTATAGTTGGCCATGTGCTCTCTCTCCTCGACAGTGATGTTGGTTGTGAAAGGATGCATTTGAATTGTGCTCCGTTAATATGTTTGCTTAGCTAGGAATTTGTAGGCGACTTCTAATGGATAACCGATCGTAACTGCAGTCATCAAGAATACAGGCCGGCCAGTTTACGACATGGGCTCAGAAATTAGCTGCACTGACCGTTTATTCAAGATCGTCGCAGGTTCTGGACACGGGCATTCCATTGCATAGACAAGGTAAATTCCTCTGCTGTGTAGTTAGATTTCGGTAACTTGTGCCTTAATAAGCTAACATACGTTTATTTACTTAACATTTTCCAGGCTTTCGAAATTCCATACGAACCCTATGCATTACAACAAACACATATTCCTAATATTTACTGAGATTTACAAGACATATCCCATGTGTGTTAGTCATTATGCACCACTCAAGATACTGCCCCAACACAGTGAACGAACGAAGTGAATGCCATTACAACATTCGACAAAACCACTAAGACAGGCCACTTTTGTGCTAATTAGTATTACTACTATCAATTCTTGCTACTATTACTAGCAAAGTAGGAGAATAAAGTATAACCAGGAGAGAAATGTCCGTAGGAACAAAGAGCAGTGAACTATGATTCAACATACTGTAGTATCCGACAGACCACGTGTTTAGTTTGATCATAGTCAGTTTGAAGTCGAAAAATCACCTTATATCACGCTTATTTTCACAATCCCACAAAATAACAAAATTTCAGCAAACTTTCGATAGTCAGCAGTCCTGGAAGCGTAATGGCTCAGGCGACTATCATCTTCAGGCTCCACAACAACACAGTTCACTACTTCGTAACGACCGTTCGTATGCTTCGAATATTGGGCGCGGCCTCCGGTATTTGTTGGGTACGTTGCGAATCTGGAGCGCGTTTGCCGTTATTTGTAGGGTTTGTTGCCCACTTCTCACGCAGCAGGCGATTGAGTTCTCCACGTATCAGAAACTGAATTCCAGGGTTTGAGGGTCCCTGGATATTCATCAGCACAGCCTTCTCTCGGCTGTGGTGTTGAATAGCCAGGGATTCAAGACTTCTCAGATGTAGGCCTATATCACTTCTTGAATTCGAGACTAGGAGCGTTCTTGTTCCTTTCCAATCGATATTGTGCCGGTTTCCATGTGGTGGCCTGCAATGCTGTTCGTTCCAACTTTGTTCCTAGTATCGGCCATGTGCTGTTTGACACGGGTCCTAATTCATTTCCTTGTCTCACCTACTCACCCTGGCTATTCTACACCACAGCCGAGAGAAGGCTGTGCTGATGAATCTCCAGGGACCCTCAAACCCTGGAATTCAGTTTCTGATGCGTGGAGAACTCAATCGCCTGCTGCGTGAGAAGTGGGCAACAAACCCTACGAATAACGGCAAACGCGCTCCAGATTCGCAACGTACCCAACAAATACCGGAGGCCGCGCCCAATATTCGAAGCAGACGAACGGTCATTACGAAGTAGTAAACTGTGTTGTTGTGGAGCCTGAAGATGATAGTCGCCTGAGCCGTTACACCTCCAAGACTGCTGACTATCGAAAATTTGCTGAAATTTTGTTATTTCGTGGGATTGTGAAAATAAGCGTGATATAAGGTGATTTTTCGACTTCAAAATGAATTTTCACAGTAGACCATGTGACATTTTCAAATCATAGTCAGTATATAGTAAATAAAAATTTGTCTGGTGCCAAGAAATTAATAACCGAGCTCCATACCTTTTACCATATTATTATCAGGATGGACCCCTGATAGAGGTTGGGGAAGGCAGTGCGATGCCAACATTTACATGCTGAAAGAGCCAGTTTCCCTTATGACCATGGCGGCCCTTTGAATTAAATTAATGTGCACCTTTTATCTATCCAACAGAGTATGCGGACCAAATGCTGTGCCGCCCTTGCAGGCTGAGCTTGCTGGCGGAATACATTCACCGTAGCTTATATCCTACGGCTGACAAGATACAAATTCAGGATGTCAGCCAGTATACTAATTTGCCGACTTGGCTAGTGCGGCCAAATCTCAAGTCGCCAACTGAATGATTTTGGTCGATATTGGAGTGGCGGTCGAATCGATATCGGAGTGGGTTGCCATCAACCTATGTCTAAAAAGGAACTTTGCAAGGCCAGAAGGCCAATTGCACAAAGGATGAAAATGAAGGCAGATGCAAGAAACTTTCAACCAAGAAGAAAACAAATCAGTCTCAGACTCCCAAACCAGCTCTCTCGAGGGATTTGAGGTGCTGGGTACAAGGAGGATTAACTTTATCAACTTGCACAGGCAGCTTGCTTTTCCCGCATCGTGAGGAGGAAGGGGTATGCTCACAGAAAGAGGCTTACCCTTCACATGATGCCCAGATCCAAAGGTAACAAAAGCAGTCTGCAAATGTGGGAGAGCAGAAAATTAAGACATCAGTTGACTCAAGACCAGGCCTCCTCCACGAGAGAACTCTACAGTGCAATTGCCAAGTACAGCGTTACTACAGAGTAACTTCTAACTTTCAGGGGGCCCTCAAATGGCCGCTAATATTAAGGTAAGTTCACGTTGGCCTATTGTCGTCTTCAATAGTTTCAGCCTGAGAATTCATCATAGTCCAGATTCCCAATTCATGTCCCCTTCACCTCCCCTTAAATTAGGAGTACGAAGTGTGAACGACGACCGGCAAATGGAAGGCGACATGGCTAGTGAGTAGATCATGTTAGCGATGGGAGAGTGAAAAACGACACCATCGGCGACAGAACGTGGGGATTGGATTGTGGTGCTTTGATTGCGCCACATTCAGCTTTCAGAGGTGAGACATATACATCGTCAATGTATCTCTTCCAAATAAGTAGCTTTATGAAATCTCTGCACAATCTACTCATCCAAAAGCTGTAAAATCAACTTTGACAACGCTGGAGAACAGGGTATCTCATTGGGGTTCCTGTTGTCAGCTGGAATGTGGCTCCCAAACGTAACAAAGATGATGACAAAATCGTCTTAAGGAGTTCCCTGTAGAGTTCGTGTTCATCCTTATCAGTATTCATCCCTTGGCTGAACGGTCCAACACGGAAAGCATGAGGGAGTGGGGGAGGATGGGAAAAAGTCCTACCATGTCAAATGATACAAGTTGATGGTCCCTCGTATGGTTGACAGCACTGATGGAATAAACTTCACGAGGGGCCATGAACTCGCATCATTCGACGTTATAGGACTTTTTCCTAGCCTCTCCCACTCCCTCATACTCTCCATGTTGAACCGTTCAGCCAAGAGAATGAATATTGATAAGGATGAACACGAACTTTACAGGAAACTCCAGACGATTTTGTCATCCATCTTCGTTACGTTTGGGAGCCAGACCTTCCAGCAGACACCAGGAACCACGATAGTATACTCCTGTTCTCCAGCGCTGGTTTTGCAGTTCTGCAGTTTTGCTGGTAGCCCAGTTGAGGGGTTTAAGCAGAAATGTTTACCAACAAGTTACATGGCCAGGAATGTGTGCAGCTGGTTACGCGGGCAATACAATCACACAGCAAACCTCACAAACACAGGACAGCCGTGAAGAGTGGCTGTCAATTACAAAGTTGTATCCATGCCAAACGTAACCTGGTGCTTTGTACTATTGTGGGTTGTAGTCTGCTCCTTGGAAACACCTACGTGTTTACTTTTTCTTCCACCTTGTTTATTTACTATGGTTCCACAAAATCCCGTTTAATTGAAGAATAACTTGAACTGTGGAGCACATACAAAAAAAGTATTACTGCTTAATTCAGCACAGGCTACAGTGGGCGCGCATCTCCAATACAAAATGAGAAGAAAAAATTCGATTCAAATTGCTTGGTAAAGTTTTAAATAAAAAAAAATTCAATGTTAAAAAAATAATCGCCTACTATACTACATATTACATTACTATATAGAAAAATACATGCGTTAAACTAACACACCAACCTTTAACTGTGAGCCTGTTTAAATTACCAGAGATATGAATAAGAAGTCAGATCTAGCAGTTAATTCGTCCAGGATTACTGTTACATTAGGCATTTTGAAATTGGCAGTTGCAATAATAGGCTAATTCTTGCATGTCATTAAGGTGGACTGACACCACCGCCCAATTTAGGTCACTCAATTTAAAAACCCGACATCGATCAGGAATGAACAACAAATCAACGTTGTCGATCTGACAATAATCACTGTTTAGAGCCTGTTAAACGATCTTAGTTCCAAAGAATCGAGAGGGTTTCAGGAAAAACAGATGGCATGATTCCTAGCCTAAACTACAGCAACATTTCACTGTCAAGGCTATTTCACAGTCCGATACATACATCGAAAGACATACATCGTACACTCTCTCGTCTCGCGCACTTGCATCATACATGCGGTTTGATTAGCAGGTGTACTAAGCCTAACTCGGTCCATTTAGGAATCGAAAATCAGCTCGTATAGGAACATACCTACCTCCTGATACTTACGTATCGATGGATGGATCATCGATGTTAAAACGACGCAATCGCTATGATCAGGCCGCCGGAATTCATGCCTCAAATCAAAGAATTCACGACTCCCCGACTCGATCAGTAGATGGGCCGCGGCGCCAATTTCTCGCATGCTCGAGAAACATGATAGAATAAAGGTGCACTTTAAGTCTGCGTGCATGTGCAAGAAGGGAACTGAACCAGAAAACTGTAATATTCAACCGGTAACATTATTCTAGGAACAACAAGATAAAAGGGCAAAGCAAAAAAAATTGCACACTATTATGTTAATTCAGTTTTATTTCGAATTTTGAAAAACCTCATTCGGGAAAGACGATAGATTCATAGGGAGACATCAGTTGAAAATGCCGAGTTACGCACGCAGGGGCGTAAAACGGCCACATAGGTCCTCCGCAGTGGTCGGTGACTCTCAAAAGGATCTGTAGGCTATTACACTGTAAACATATAGCCTATATAAATGTATATGTATAAGCAAGATACAAATAATAATAATTTACAATTTATAATAATTTATAAATTATACGGAAACTAACCTTGTAACATCTCACCCTTGATGAAAGTGTATTTACCTATTGTATTATCTATTGTATTTGTATTGTATCATGATCATATCTATGAAATAAACTACGTATACTAAAACTGACCTTGTTAACATCTCACCCTTGATAAAAGTAATTATTTACCAATTGTATTACCATACGTATTAACCAATCTATGCATTATACCGGGAATAAGGGTACAATCCTGTTTAGTCGCATTTAATACCGCCATCTGTGGAGGTTCGAAAGGGGAATCATCATTACACGCCACAAAATTCTTAACTAAAACTACGGTGGGAGAGGGCACATTTTTTATAATAAGTTGAAACTGCAGTGTCATCACTCTACAAGCGGTCACTCTTATACACAAGAATATACAACCATTCTCATGAATAGGTCTGCCATATCTTTGTTTTTTCGAGAAGTGTGACATTTTGGAATGGATTGCATGAGTCAGTTCTTGTTGTGGTGGAATCGAAAACAACTTTGATCCTTTTATGAGTAGGGTATCTCCTGATTTTCTATTTGGGTATTTGGATTAGGCTTACTTTGTTTTTTTGGGGGATGCCATACATAATTGTATATTACTGTTTTGTAAAGACTTTACGTTAAGTATGCTGTTATTCTCTCTTTTTCATTGGTGCATATTGGACCTGTCCTTCCCCATGTTTCTTTATAACTTTGGTCCGTCCAAGTCCTGCTAGTAAGGATAGCTCTTCAGTTAAATGCGCAGCCAGTATGACTTCCACATATTCTCGTATCGGAGGGTTTTCAAGCCAACAAAATAATTTATTATTTATTTATAAAACAACTGACCACTAGTTTCCCAGAGGGGAAGGTAACGGGGCAGAACAAGAAAAAATATCAAGTAATAAAAAAAAGTAAAATACAAATTTAAAAAACCTCAACAAACAATAACATGACTACACGGCCAGATAAGCAGAAAAAAATTACATTAGCCATCATACAAACAATTTTTAATTCTCCACCAATAACTGAATCTACTACTCGTTTACAACTGTCAACAGAGGTAGCTTCGGCAACATGATCTGGTAAGGTTTTCCAAAGTTTCAGTAAATGACATGCAGAAGAATTATGCACAGCATTGTTATGTGGATTAGTGATACAAAATTTGTAACTGGAACATCTGGTAACAAAAGTAGAACTGAACAGTCTGAAGAAAACCTAATTTACCAAAGTAATATTTAGTTTTCGTCATTAAAACAAGCGTACAAGAAGCTGAGTAACTAGACTCATAAATTTTAACTAAACTTTCACACTTGCATGGATAAGCTTTAATAGCCTTCTGACATTCTCTCGGCCCCAAACATGATTGGAGGTAGGGATTGAACTTTTACACTTGCATGATAAAGCTTTAATAGCTCTTCAGTAGTTGGTAGGATATCTGTTCTGGACATTGTCGGCTCTTGACAACAAGGTGAATTAAATCCCGAAACGTTGTGCGAGTATTGTGTTTATTTGTGCAATTTTAGTAGGCTTTATTCTTTTTAAATTCTCTTATTGCTTTCTGCTAAGATAATCATTATCAGAGGTACGGACCGACCGATAATGATAATGACGACAGCATTTGTATTGGATAGGAATCGACAACAAAAAAACACACGCCAATGCCGATACACCATTTCTCAATAACTTTGGAACCAGACTAGATAAGACATGCAGTTACGACATTTTAAAGCAGAATTCGAGCAGCAGCTACCCAGCTAGCTTATCCTTTGGATCTAAAAGCCAACATTTTGGAATTCACAATGTAAAAAATATTAGTTTAATATACTTATTTTCTGTAAATGACAGTGAATTGGGTATCGGCCATCGTTAGCAGATCGCTATCAGAAAAATACCTGATTCAAATATAGGTATCCAATCGGACTGCCTAAAAATGGTAGGTCAGTCCCTAATCGAACGTTATCCAGGATTTTCGTGAACTGGCCAAAAGTGGTAAGGCAATTCCTAATTGGTCCAGATCGAATCCTATGGGTTTCTCAGATCGCTAATAGTGATAGGGCAATTCCTAATAGGAGGTTATCTGCATTGAATCCCAGGGTTTTTTGTCCTTTACTAGACTCTGCCTTTATAAAGTCTGGTGCAGCGTAAAATTGAGAGGGTTCATCTCTGTGAGCATGTGTACATGACTTCAGATGACATAAGGAGCAAAGAAATTTAGAAAAAATACCATTTAAAGTCTCTGATTTGGACTAAGGACAAAAGGCACCCAAAGAAAGATGACTAAAGTACAAACTTTATGGAGTTCTTGTATGGGCTTACACTGCTCGCATGGACAACCTTTTGAGCCCCAAGACGTACACCGGAAGAAACTTTTTTAGTCATTCTGCGATTTGTTGCAACATCCATCCTCACGGCCATGGCTAATGGATTAAGTTCTTGTCTGTGTTTTGCTGACTGTACTTGGGTTCCCGCGAAACCTCACAAAGCTCGTTTTTCATCACGTGACACTTTTTTGTCTTTGTGTAGGCTTATCGTGGTAGGCAAGGGGTTGACTTGGACCCCTTGCTTAATCATGATGTTCTGTGTATAGTATTAGGATTAGAGTGTGTACTTTTCTGAAGTACACTGTAGGAACAAGAGGTTCATTGTTGAAACACAGTACCTTAGGTCAAGAAGTGGAAGTCCTTCCGAAGTCAGTCACTGGGAATTACTAGCGTTAAAGCTCTGAAAAACAGCATTAATCAATTTTACGGTGATGAACAGATCTTTAATTTTGATAGCTGAAACAACGATCGGTAGTAGTTCCCCCACTGGTAGTTTAATGTCCCCTGGTGTATTGTTATAATACTTATTGCAGTATGGATCTGTTGTATTATTGAAATTTTCAGCAGTTAAATAGATTTACTAGTATATCTAACGTAGCGTACTCTGTTAATTTGACAGATAATGTGTCTCCACAAATTAATAAACCACGGACTGTTTATTGATCTCGTTGCCCACATCCTGCTAGAAAGTAGTTCCCCTCACTGCTCCATTGATGTTTGGGATATGCTACCTGAGGAACCATGGGAAAATGCTATGCTTACTGACTTAAAAATTGGTTGAATTGAATGATACAAGATGAACTAAAACATTACTAAAGTAACTAAAATGGAACTCTTTATTCTGGCCTTTTGCCCTGCATTTACTTTTGTACTACATTCTTTTTTTTTAATGCGCTTTGCAGAATTTGTTGTTTGTATAAATTTCTGCCTGTTAGTGACATGTCTCCTCCCCCACCCTCCTCCCCCTAAATTCTACTACACACGCACCTCAACCATTATGGCTAACTAGCAGTTTACCAGTTAAAAATAACGGGAATTTATAGGTGTATCTATCCACAAGTACTGTGTGAAAAACATAATTGATTCTGTGGTATAAAAGCTTAAAATTGTCGAAACTCATCCACCGCAGCCCTCGATATATCCACGTGCATACTTACATTGCCATACACAAAAAATGTACTTATTTATCTAGCTGAATTTGTACAGCACACACCTCTTTTTACAGCACATTCCTCCATTTTCTGCACACACCGCATTTTACGGCAAACGCCTCTTAAAATATTGGAAATAATTGATGGAAACAAAATTCACGTACACCGCCACCGAAGATTATTTAGAGACCCACACCTCTGATTAAACTTTTACCTCCACGTTACTCAAAATACTTTTTTCCCTAAAATGGTGACTTTAATTTCGTGCACAATTCTGCCGTTTATGGTGCGCATAGCATAGCAGAAGTTCGCATACCCAAATGTTCAGTACCTTCCTACACGACCAAACAGAGCGAACCAAACACACCACTGTTGATGACAGTTTGGCTCATTCTCTGCTAATATCCGTGTTGATGCGGCTTGATTGACGTCAACATCGTCAGCGATGGATCTGTTTCGTAAGAACTGTTAGCTCGCGCATGCTCAAACCTCCACCCCCAGCAAACCACCTCCCTGAGATGGTTCGCAATTTGGCATTGCTCTCGCCTGGTCACATCTATTAGCCAATCCTGGTCAAATCCATTAGCCAGGTCTGGCCGTGGTGAAGGTATGACGTATCGTATACTCTGCTGAGCTTGTTGAGCTGTATTGTAGTTTAGGAAGGTACTGACGGCTGACGCAACATCACTGCGCACGCGCGACGTCAAGTTTGGAGCCAAACTGTCTCTAACAGTGGTGCGTTCTGTTCGGTGCTTTAAGAAG
>JAHWFP010046339.1:0-12750 GCA_023313725.1 Lithobius niger | reverse complement strand
CCCCCCCCCCCCCCATCCCCAACCAACCAGTGCTGTCACATGCTTTTGTTACCTTTTGCATTCTTATTTGAAATGAATATAAAATCTTTCTTTCCTGAGGTCAGGAATAATTTTAATAATTTCTTTACTGAGGTCAGGGATAAGGGTTATAGCGATGGGGATTGGTTGTTGAACTTAAAATTTCGACGTGTAGCGGTGTTTTTTAAACACCCTGTATACTCAATAAAGTTGACAAAAATTTAATTCACCGTTTTCATGAAACTAAATGTTACCGACGCTACGGTGACGGCTCTCTGGTCCTATCTTCTAATTCACTATGGACGAACCCACTCAATTAACTCTCTCTTGTTTTTAGATGTCGCGGCCATAACTCACAAAATTTAATTTGTCTATTTTAAAAAACGCATGCACACCATCTATTCCAATCACTTTCAAACCTTCGTCGATCCAATTACAAAACCAGTGCTGTGAAGATTTTTCGTTATCGTATTTTTGCCTACACCTAAAATAAAAATGTGTTAGAGAAAGAAATAACTTACACCCTGGAGAACTAGCTTTATAATTAGTTTCCTCTTCATTTACTGGCTAAACTCGTACATCATAGCCGTTTTTTGAAAACAAAACCTATAGGCCGCGTCCAAAAAACAGCAATTTCGTTTAGCCCCCATATTTCAAAGGTATTAATGAACCTTTGCATACGTTTTTAGCCACACATAAACTAACCTTCATTTCCACATCAGCTCCAATTTAAAATGTCTAACGAGACCAGAAATATCAACAAATATGCGCTCAAATGGTCAGAATATATATTTTGAGTAGATTTCATGTTCAGAACCAACATGCCAAGCTACTTACATAAGTACAACGAAACAGACCCTTAATAAACAAATTTCGTCCCATAAATCCAACTTTAGAGCTAATGCTCAAATTCTTTCAAATTCTCTCGTCCAACACAAGATAAAAACAGGGCACACCCCCCACCATCTCCAAGATGGTTGTTATATTTTTCGAAAAACAATATAAAGCGATGTTAATTTGGAAACCCTTTGCATCCTCGCCTTCACCCCCCCCCCCCTCATAATCATTTAATTTCAGACAATAAATTTATGGTAGAATATGTTCTTATTTTGCACAAACTTGGTATTACAAAATTTGGCCGTTAGGGCTTCAACCATAAGTATTTCTGCATTTTCTAGGTTTCAATACTTTGCTTCTGCGTTTGCAGGGGCTCGGTTTGGCTCTCCTGTTGTCAAAGCGTTGTGTACTGACTTTGGTCCTTTTTGTCTTTTAAAGTTTTGTTTATTTGCTTTTAAATATTGCAGTTCTGTTTTGTTGTACGATTTCGAACTTGGTCTAAACGTCGACAGTTCAATTCACCCGCTCAGGCAGTTGGGCATTTAAGTCTAACAGGCAACGGTAGTAGGTTTTCATCTGTATTTATTTGAACAAAAAGAATTTGCCTTACAGACATTTTATAATTGTGTAAACGGTTTTCCCATCGATTACATTCCATACTCCTTAATGTGCTGGTCCCAAGCAAACCATTGAAAAAGTTATACTATATGCTACTATAGCATGTGTTGCATTAAATATTACATTGCAAAGAGTCACCAGCTGTAACCACGTGTGCATTACATTTGAAACATTCAGCTGTAGACAGAAAAAATATTTTTAATGATGTTTTCACGTACCGTAAGTAAAAAAATTTTGTTGATAACAACCATGTCGGACACGCTTATACCAATATTAGTCCCAATGAGTCTCGTTGTAAATACAGAGAAGGCAAATCTTGCATCCATGAGTTCTCGATTCTGCAAATACATTAAAAACAGATTATTTAACAAACATTAACATAATGGTGAGAGGTGTAGATTTACCATAAGGATAAGGGGGGGGGGTTGAGGCTTAATGGCGCGTCGACAACTTGGTCATGAGCGCCAACCTCAGTCACAGTGCAGTGGTCCGGGTTGCCACTGCACCACACATTACAGAGATGTTATAAGGATTGCCACGATGTGCTAGTTAGAACAAAAATTAGTTCCTAAATAATCAGTAACATAGCACCGCCTAAAGGCTAAGAAGATTGTTACAAGAGTTGCTGATTTTGGATTTACTTTTAATTTCAAACTACGATTTTAAACGTAAAAGTGTCAATTGGTTAAATCCAACCAGCATGAAATGGTACGATGAAAGTACTTTAATAGTTCTTCTCTTCGTCTGGTGAATGTTTAAGTCAGTGAAAAAATACCAATTTTTATTTATTTGGTGAAGTTATATATTGGTAATTCCCCAACGCAGTATGTAAGATTTCAGTTTTGGATTTTCATTACCAGGAATTAGGACAGTCCAGTCCAGCCTCCTTGAAATATTCACTTAGCTCCGAAACAGTTTCCCCTTTCTACTAAAAGTAACAAAACAGTTTGCAAAATGATGTGCAGTATGCTAGATGTGTTTGATTTAGAGCATATTTTTTATTAATTCCTGAAGCTTGATGTAACATTTCTCATCTGTGAATTGTGTTTTTTGCAAGAGTGCGTCACGATTTTTTTATTTCATTCGTTTACATTGCAGCGTAAATACATGCTGTTCGTTCTCCCCCCCCCCCCCTCCCCAATTAGTAATGCAGGAACCACACAACGAGCGTTCTATCCAATGAATCTTCTCAGTTTTTGTGACTTCAATCAATATAAAAGAAATATAGCTTTTTGTTTATTCTAGAGCAATAATGTCCCTGTTCGAATTTTTTTAAAGTTTAATTACTAACATTATTCTAATGACCTTTGTTCCACGAAGTGGGGTCATATGATATCTATCAATGTGACATATAAACAGGACTTAATAAGCTGACTAAAATTAAATGTGGAACAATATGTTGCAAAACAATATAAACAGTAGTAAACGCATTGAATAACGCATTGAATAAACGCATTGAATAAACGCATTGAATAACGCATCGTAGATCAGCATGACGACCACTTCTATGATTTTGGGTTGCTAACTTCTAAGTTAATTATTCCTGACTGATAGGAAAGTGGTTAGAACCGAAATCGCTATTAAAAAGTTGAGCGGAATCAATTAAATCAGTGCATAAAAGGTGGCTGACTAGCTTGCCATCATTCACAGCGATTTGTGAATGTGATTTTAAATTCATTAAAGATTGCTAGATGAACATACAAAGTATGGTTGGGTTTGAAACTAACACCAGACGAAGATTCCATCTCGCATTTCAAAACTATGCTTATCCTGGCACTATTTACGATAGTTGTGTGAAACGTTCAACAGCCACGATAACAAAAAGAGCAGAAATGTAGCTAAGTCCATTTCTAACAAATAGCAGCAAAAGCCAGCTTTGAAATTTAATTCTTACTACTCCAAGAATAAATTAGGAAGTACAACTGCATCAAAAGTTGATAGTTGCGTCGACTAATAAAATAATTAACAATCAGTTGTTCAACTTTTATGGTCTGGGATTCAATATTTATAATTTCATTAAACATTTCAGGGACAGACTTTTGAAAAACCTTTAATTCTTTTACTATTATTTTGTACCATACACTCATTGCAAGTCGGAAAATACTTCTATTCGTAAAAATGATATTGTACTACTGTTTTTAAGACTTGGATAAAAAAAAGTTTTTTAATCAATCGTGAATTTTGGTAGAATTATATGGTACAGCTTTAGATGGAAAGTGGTAAAATAAAGCAGGCAATACTGATTAAAATGGAAAAGAACGGGAAGGATATTATAAGAATACAAGTGAACATAAGCTGTAAAATGAATACATATTTTAAATCCTTCGAAGTCATTAATTAAACCCCAAAATAAATAATAAACGGTTGACGATACAGACCTCTGCTTCACTTTCAAGAAATTGTCTAGAGGGGAGAGCGGTCACAAGGTACAACAACGATAAGTGTGCCTGTAAATTAAATCATATTTATTAAAATAATTGCATCTAACAATTGTTACCGAAAAGCATGTCGAGTTCGCCCCCAATTATAAGAAGAATGAAAGAAAGGAAAACTACGGGACACAGAAAGATAATCGAAAATATTGTACACCTAGCAAGAAAAAAAAATTCCTTTTTGCAAATTCTTAAAGTTCTGCTATGGATATGTTACATTTTAGCAACACATTCCCACACACAACAAATTTCATCAAGCCGAGGTAACGTCTTTAAAATCCCTAAGGTCCTTGAAGTTTAACACTGTTTTAACAGGTAGTATTGGAAAAAATGAGCTGAGTCAGAGACCGTGAAAAATAATCATAGTAACAAACTTTTTTCTTACTTAATAATGTGTGTATTACAGTTACAGACCAAATTCGTAAATGGGCCAATTTGACATTTTAACCGATTTTGGCTCACTTTCGCCCACTTCGGCTCACTTTTTGGCCCACACGTTTTAACCAAATTAAATTCATTGAAATTACGGCACCTTTAGTCAGTTTCTGAAAGCTTGCAATTAACTAATTAAAAAATTATATTTTTAATCAGTTAGATAACCTGTTTTGCTGTTTCTTCCAGTTTTTGAAATTTTAATTTGAGACAGTCCAGTCATCCTGTTCTTAGATATTTACGCAAAGTGGGATTTATTCCGTGTGCGTTTGCAGCGGGCTCTGGTTGGAATTTTTGTGTAATCTGGTATTATTTTTTATTCACAATTAGTCTAAAATTAACCTCTCTTTAACTTCTAAAGGGCATCGCAGGAAGCAGAACGACATTTTTTTTACGACATACCTAATACATTTAACACGCCGTATTCGACATGAGCACGTACGCATTTTCATGAGCCCTTTCCTTAAGTATACATGGGTGGTCTGTGCCCATAATGGGGGGGGGGGGGGGGGTTTGAGGCTTAATGGCGTGTCGACAACTTGGTCATTAGCGCCAACCTCTGTGGTGCGACCTCTAGTACGTAAGACATTCCTGCTCAGGCCTGGTTCGAAGACACAATATTTTGGAAATTTTCTTAAATTTACGACTGAAAACCCATTTTCTTTCGAAAAGCTTGAGGACTCTTTCATTTTTTTTAACTGTACAGCCGCAAATATTCTAGTTTCGTCTGCCTTCCGTTTTTCTGACTGAAGTTCGTATTTCTGATTCAGCCTTTTGGTCGGGGGTGAGAGAAACCCCCTACCAAACACCTTCTAAACTGTCCCTCAAAAGAAAACAATTCATAAAACACTAATTGAGGCACTTCAATTAAAAAGATTTCTTTGTACAATCGCTTGCAGGTCATTTTTTGTACCCACTCGTGACAGTTTATACGATGTATTCCTAGGCTTAAAGTGGAAAGCGACCACTGGGTAATAACGGAATACTCAACTGCCTCTTACTAACGAAATTTTTGTAGCGAAGCTAGGCCGAAAGCCGAGCGGAGCTCCGTTCTTGAATCCACTCCAATGCAACCAATGTAATCACGTCATGAAATAACCACTGCATCAATTATTAAAAGCAGATGTCGTGCATTGATAGCGTTACACCCAGAGGTGGTTTTTAAAAAGAAAATTTAAATCGGACATGTTGTTACGGAATAATGTTGTTAGTGAATGTAAGTTCAAAAATTAATAAAATTAAGTAAAAGGTTCCTTGGTAATTGAATCTCATCTATGAGACACTGATCAAATATCAATATACATAGCACAGAAAATATTATTCCCCAACCAGTAAACGACGACAGACAAGACGACACTGGTCAAGTCTTTCATCCAAAATGCTAACCTTCACGGCTTTTTGTTCTTTTTCTGTTGCTGTTTTCGCTTATAGAATGGAGAGATGTTTATGCTTAAATGAATCAAATCTTGGTCGTTTCAAATAAAGAATGATGTAGGAACATATTACTACCAAATAGATAACTTACCTGATGGTTTACTTCTCCAGCTCTTGTGCACACCATGAAGAGATTAAAAATCTGACGTGCAAACATAATAGCAAAAATACTATACATTCGATTGAAATACGCTGGGGCACCTTCTTTTTTGAAGATGCGAACTATGACAATAATGCCCATTATAATTCCACACAAAAGTAGCAGTAACAAAGGCGAAAAGAGTTTGTTTATCTCATCAACAAGCTTCGCAAGGTGCTCGTGCTGAAAACGAAGGTATGTAACTGAATTATAGGTTAGCTTCTTACAGACTGTTAACTTAGTCTTCGTGTTAAATGCCTCGTAGCTTTTTGAAATTGTATAAAAGCAGAAGACAAGGAGCGAAATGACGGCATTGACAAAAGAATAAGTTACAAGAATAAACGGTTGAATCACAATCATGAAAATAGTTGTGAGCAACGTTGGAGTTACACGTTGCACGTTTAGCAGTTTTAACAGTTGTGAATTCATCTGATGAATTACGAAAGATGTCTCATTCTTGAGTGAAATGCAGACGTACGTATTTATAGCAATCAAAGTCACTACAACCAAGCCTGAAATAACAAAATATGTGCGAAGGGACCTCTGAATAGCCTTAACAAATAGATGATCATAAACCATGCATAATTCCGATAAAGTCTTTAACAAACGACGGAATCGCATTTGCCTCCAGTACAAAATTATAGAACATGAAATTGATATAACGCCATTCAAAACTGGTGAAATAATCAAAGCTGTAGCATTTAGGCCTTCCTCATGATACAATATAAAAACCACAGCAAGGAATAAATAAATGCAAGTGATGATCTGTAGTACAAGGTTAATGTAAAACCAAAAACAAATACAAGAATATGTAGACTGCGGATCAAGGATTATTCCATACCAATAAAATATTTTCGTTATCAGACTCACGGTAGTGCGTACCAATTTTGATGAATCGGATTCTTCTTGCCTTGGATTAATTCTAGGGTAACGTGTATTTCTGATTATCATCCTCAGTCTAGACTTACCATCCCCACGATGCGTGTCATTCATCGCAGTGCTACTCATGATTTCGTGGTTTTGTTACCAATGTTAACAAACACTAAACTTCAGTGATCAGTAAGTAATGAATGGTCTTTTGTAACTAAAGATAATATTGAGCAAATTTGCTCATTGTAAAGTAAATTATGCTACTGTGCCTAAAGATAGATCAAGCTGCTATAACCAACAATAAAAACATAACAAGGTTCTGTGAATGGAGAACAAGCTTTTATGATTAAGGATAAATAAAAGAAAACTACTGTGACCAACGATAACCAGAGGAACAAACTCCTGTGTCAAAGCTACTATGACAAGTGGCAGATGGAGGACAATCTACCGAGACTAAAGATAAATACAGAAAAAAAAACTGACCACCAATGAATTCAAAACAAGTTCTTCTGCCTAATAACAAATTGATGAAAGGTTTTTGTGACTAAAAAAATACAGCATACGCTTCTGTGATTACGATAAACCGTACAAAGGTTTTTATATGAAGACATTTTCTGATAGAGGTTTCTACCTAAAAGGTTTCAGTTACTTACGATATGCACATACTTTTTTGTTTTGTGACCATAATATAAACACAGCTTGAACGTATTAAGCACGCATAATTGAAAGCCGCCTTTGTACAAATTCTAAACAGAGAATAAGCTATTCTGACCTAAACCTTTCGATAATACAGAATTTTAGGAACCTGACCAATGATCAGCACATATGAGGCAGCCCTGAAAAACTATGAAATAAGAAGAGGCTTCGGCGAGTAACTAAACACAGAACAAGGTCTTGGTAACAGAGTGTGAGTCTGTGAGTATCATAAGCAAACACGGTATTCGTTTTGAGACAAGGTGTTTTATGGATGCACGTCATTTGAACATTTTATTTGCTGATGGACTTACAGTCAAAAATCGATCAATGCTTCCGTTTTGTGTTTACGAGGTTGTGCCGGATGCTTATCGTCTTTCATCTTAGGCATAATTGCTGACTTTTATTGGAAAAATGACTAAGCAACTTATGGTGAAAGGTCTGCAAACAGAACAATCCTATGTAAAATCTCAAGATAAGAAAAATGCTGAAATACATGTTGGAAACGTTGCAATCAATTTAGCAAAATGTCAGTCGATGTTAATTTGCCAGTTTTTTTTTTCCTTTCGTAGTTTTTCAAAATGAATCGGTGCCCGTATTAAGTGTTGCTTGTAAAATGATTGGCCAAGCGTGCGAGAAGAGCGAGACCATAATACTGGAATGAAGTTGGATTTTGGGTGTCTGATTATCTCAGAGCGTGTTTGTCTGTTTGGGACACGACAACGATTGTAATTTTGTTCTAATTTGGTACACTGAAAGCTTTAGTGAAGCAAATTCTAGAGTTCGAAGATGAAGTTCCTACCTCAAATACTTTTGAAGAAATTCGGGATTTCGTTTTACGGCTGAGCCGATTTTTAGAAGCGGCCAGAAGGAAGCCCGATCATTAAAACTAGTGGCCCCGAAAGTATATGAACAGAACAAAGCCCTTTGCGATAATACACCATAGTGAAAATTCTTTCAATGTGAAGAATGCTGAAAATAATTACAAGCGGTAAAAAAGACTATTACTGACAATGTGTCACTCTTTTTGAAACAATGCGGATTCTTCTTTCATTATATCCACAACAAACATCGCGCGTGGTGGGAGAGCTAGCCACATACTCTCGTTAAGATTGGTTGTGGATTCGGCTTCGGTTTCTGCTCGTATTTATATTCAGGAATTATAGTATACAATGGAAAAGAGAATATAGAAAATAAACTAGTGTATAATACCATCTCTCGCTCCGCCGAGCAAATGAGAATTTTTACTACATTTTACGCATAGTAATTATATTTATGTAAATTTAGAAATATCCTAATCAAAAGTAATATTTTCAAGTTATAATTTGTAGTTTGTAACTTTGTGCACGCATACATGTGACTGGAGTGAAAATCGCTGACACCCAATAAAAAGTAAAAGGAAAAAGAAAAACAAAGTAACAGGAGTAATGAGAAAATATAAAACTCAATAATGCGTTAGAGGCAATAAAAAATACTTAACACGCCTGGTTAAACGGATGCTCTGTGATACCAGGCCACGCTTGAAAACACAGACATTTGGTGCCAAAACCGGCATTTTGTCTGACGATAAACAATTCCACACACTCACCACTCTAGATGAGAAAAAGAACTTAGTTGGTACCAATTTGAGGGGCGTGTTCCCTAGGTACACTGTCCATTCTTATTTCAAAGAAGCTACCATGATTTATGTCGCATTGGAGATGTAGGAGGGAGTGCACGAGCAAATGATCACATTATACTCGTCATAGCTCTGGCGAATCAGTCACTAGTTCACGCCGTCGTTCTGAGTAATGTAAGTTAGAAAGCCCCCACAGTCGTTTTCTGAATGTACGCTGCACGGATTCGATATTATCAATGTCCCCCATGAGGTGTGGGGACCAGACCGGGAACCAGTTTTTACTAGAGTCGCGCAACAACAGGTTTTTTTTTTTTAATAATAATTGGCTATGTAAGAAACCATTATGCAAAACAGTAGACCTTGCTCGCCCCAACCCGGCGTTAAAATGTAATTCTTTTAGCCACAACTGCCAAAAAGGTGTTTTTTGGACGGATTTTGGGCCATCATTTAGAATAATTGTTATCGGAATGTATAAAGTATAAAATTACATTGTATTTTCTACATTGTACCTCAAAAAATATTCTTACTAAATTCCATTCGAATAGTTTCATTCTTTTGTCTATAACTGACTAAAGACGTTTTTGGATGCAATTTTGAGACGCAATTTGAAGTTTCACAAAAAATTAATGAAACTTCTACTTAATGAATATGTTGTTCTGAATAGTTGTAATCAGTTGTTTGTCAATTTGATGAATTGAAATTGTTTCATGCGTTGCACAATAACTATACCGTACACCGATTTTGGATTCTATCTTGGGGCGCCATATTAAATTTTTATAAACGTTAAATGGGACCTTTTTTTGATGAATACGTTATTCTGCATATGCCAAACCAGTTTGTTATCAGTCTGACGAACGATTTATAAAATATATGCCAAAATCCCTGGTTTGGACATCGTTTTTTCCTGCTGTCTTGGATATTTAGGAAAGGTAAAAATCAAGTACATACATAGTTCAGCTTTATTTCTAAGAATATTTCTACCATATTTCATTGGAATACGTTCATGAGTTTGACCTTAACTGCAGAACAAACAGGGAAGACACACTAAGTGCCAAAAGTCTATTAGAAGCTTCCGAAATAAAGTTGCATCATTTAAAAAAAATTACATCAAATAAAGTGGGGATAAGTTACAGAAATCAGTCTAGCTATATGAAGAAAATATTCTGAAGGGAAACCTTGGAAAAATCCCTGCCAGACCTGGCGGCCAAGGTAGTATAATTGTCTATCAAACTCCCTTGGCAGTAACGGGCCAATTCTTGCCTATTCCCCACTTGCCAATTCTTTTGCCCCCTTTCGTGATTGGATGACTCGTGGTTCGAATCTCGAGTAAAAAAGAAGAACGTGACGGCTGTAGCCAATCATATACGATCATGATGCCGATACCCATGGTCTGAAGATTGCGTCTGAGTTACCTTCACCATCACAGTTGTGAACCCTAGCTGGTTCTCGGAAGCCAGTTTGCTAAGAATTGTTTTATGCTTGTATGTTGATAATGTTATTGCTAATTGTTTCTGTTATCAAAGCACAGTGTCTTGATGCGATATATAATGGTGTGGTAAAATCAATTAATTTGTGGGTGGACGAAATTGTAAAAAGAAAGAAACCTCCTGACAGGCAAATTCCCACACGGAATCGTAAAAACGTTGTTTAATTTTCAACCAGTAAATGCCAGTCTTGGTCACCTAGAAACTAAATACAAATGTAATGGGAATAACAACAAAGTGAGAAATGACAAATTTCCGAAAAGATACTTGCAATAAATAACAAATTATAAGGAGAAAAAAAACAGTAAAAACGGGAATAGCTTAATGCTGTTGGAATTACCAGACCAGCCTTATTAAAAGTGAAGTCATGTGATCAAAATGTCAGTTTTCGTCTTCTGTACAGCCGTACCGGCTGAGAAGACTATTGCAACGACTTTGTCCGTCCGTCCGTCGCTTTTTTCAACTTCGCAACTGTACCAGAAATTGACGACCTCTGTTTACAACGTTCGATTCAGTGTCAAAAGTTAGTTAAATAACATGGCAAATTAAAACATCGTTGTCTCCTTATACCTAATCGACTTCTTCGACGTAACTAAATTAAATAATAACATTTCATCGTCGAATTGAAATGCTAAAGATTTGTGTTAACGCAGCCGTAAAAACAAAAACATATTAGCTTCGTTTAAAAGAGTCTTGTCGCATTGTTGCATGAATGAATAGACTTACGATCGAACCAAATTCTCCATTAGGCCTATCTGCTACTTACGAAACCATAACTGCCGTTAAAAAATTAGGCCTAAAAAATGAAAATTAGATCTAAAATCACGTTACCATGTCAACGTCAATAGTTGCTACGAGTCGCTGCTGCATTTTCTCCTATCCCTTCCCTACTATCACTGATCTATATTAGGCTACGTTGCGCATTACGTTGTAATACTGTAACTGTGTGCGCGGAGGCATACCGTGTTGCAAAAATGAATAGGCTTACTGTATACAATCCAAATCGCCGATAGTTGTTACTTACGAAATTAAAGTTGTAAATTAGGCCTAAACGATGACAATTATGCCTAAAACGTAAAATAAGCTCAAAAGCTAACACATTTGTAACGGGCAATTCTGATGGATACTGTTTCTAGATTATATAATAGACATAGCTGTTGTAGTGCATGATAGAGGTGTGTGCCTCAACATTGGAAGTGGACGAACTGTACAGAAGACCAATGCGACAAGATAGTCACTGTAGCCCCTTGTTTTATTAACAGGAAGGTCTTTGAACCATTTGCACCATTTTCCCCATGCTGCTATTGGTGTTCACGTGACGCATTTTATTAACACTGATGGTGTAGGCTTACATTTGAATCCTCATTGAATCAGCTGGTTCATCATACAGGATTTGGATACCACTAACATCCACGTGGGTATTTCCAACATGTTTCACCATAGAATAGGCCATGTTACATTCAGCGATGGTCCAACCACGCTCAAGTTAGCAAATGTCTAAAACTCTCTCACAGACAACTACACAGATGTAAGGGCAATTACCGCATTTAATTACATTAATTAGATAGTTTGAGTCTGGTTGGTGCAAAATGGCATATAAAGCACTGGTGAGTAACAAATAAACAAAAAGGAGAATAATCAACTTTTGACGGAAGTTCAAGCACCACACGTCGTAATTCCAGAATGGTCTGTGTGGTAATCTGGGCACAAAATTTCGGAAAATGTGGAACTTGGATACTGTAGGCATCACAGAAAGGCATTTAAAGACACACTTGCCTAAAATGACAGAAAAGTCTTACACAGGTGCGAAGATATGATGTGCAATGATCTGTTCTACTACCGGAAAGGGTGAACATTTGATAGACTACAATTCCCAATAAGAGATGCACTTTAATAAACCAAACAAAACCGTTGTTTATCAGACTTTGTGGTGAAAATGTTGCCTGGTCTCTTCTGCACAGACGGAGCAATTTATTTTAAGCGTTTGGCTTCCCAAACACAAAACGTTAAACACTTCGTTCAGATAAACTCCTTAGCTCAGCATTACCAGAATATTGCCCTTATCCGGGATTTTCAGAAACAAGCTTTCTTTTTGAAGTTCCCCATAAACAGAGTACGAATTAAGTACGAATGACTATGTATTTTGCTTAATAAACCACCTGAACATGACCACAT
>JAHWFP010046336.1:0-11983 GCA_023313725.1 Lithobius niger | reverse complement strand
CTTTTTCTTAAAGCTGAGGAGCTAAAATTAAGAGAATTAGAAATGGCTGATGCAGACAAGCGCAGAGTCCATGAGTTAGCTCTGAAAGATCAGGAAGCACAAATTAAAGACCGAGATGTTTTAATTAAGGAAAAAGAAGCTCGTATTAAAGAGAAAGAAGCTCATTTTAAAGAAAAGGAAGCCCAAATCGCCGCTCAGTTATGTGAGCCATAGTCATTAGCTCAAGAACATTCTAATGCCGAAGAACTTGTAAGCTAGACAAGCAGATAGAATTAGCTAGGATAAACGCTGCAGTTTATCAGTTAACTCGGCCCGAACGGTGTTAATGGTGCTCCCCCAGCTCAACCAAATCCAGTTCCAAAACATGGAAAGATTGCCGACGTATTACGTCTAGTAAATAAGTGGAGTCCGAAATCTCAAATTAACAATTTTCTTAAGATTTTTGAACGCACAATGTTTAGTCAAAATATTCCACGAAATCAGTGGACAACCGTACTTCAACCATTAATGGGAGAAGTTTTAGTCAAAGTCTGTGATCAGCTATCTGACACAGAGATGCAAGATTACGAAGTAGTTAGGAATAAATTACTTGAAAGGTTTGTGCTAACAAAAGAGTCTGTTCAAACACAGTTTCATTCGCTGGAAAAAGATCCTGAGCAGCAGTTCCATGATCATGCGTTCGAGCTTGAAACTTTGTTTTCCCGATGGTTATCTTTAGCTAAAGTTAACGGTAACTTTGGCAGTCTAGTAAATTTAATGCTTTTCGAGCAATTTACTAAGGCATGCCCTATCGCCTTATGTAAATGATTACCAGATCAAATTAAGACTGGGACCTTGGCCAAAGCAGCCAAACTGTGTGAAAAAATGTACCACACCTAATAAGCAGATCGCTGTTGACGCTGCTTCTTGTAATGGCAGGACACAACCTAGTGTTAACTCGTCTAGTCAAGCTTCTAAAGCTTCTTCAAATCACCATGGTGAAAATCGAAACGACGCTAATGCGGCTAGACCGGCTGGTACTGCAGAAACCAAACCCTACTCCACTAGTGAGGATTCGGCCAGCAGCAGCAACTCCAACCGTGAGTTTGACAGGCCCCGCAAGCCTGCTTCTTTTGAAGGCTCGTGCTTTTTTTGCAAAAGGCCTGAGTATAGACGCGTAAATTGTTGTTTACGTATAGCCCAGGAAAAAAACAGCTGCAGATGCTGAGTGTAATTTTGTGAGTAACAATCCTCCTGAAATTGTATTGTCTAAACATATTTATGAATGTTCTGTTAATGGTTCCAAATCCTTTGTCCTCTGTGCCACAGGTTCGACACATGACATCAATGCTAGGCATTTAGTGAAACCCGAGCAATTCACGGGTGAGTACACCCATTGCCACAATGCTCTCACAGAGCAGACGACCTCTACCGCAATTGCGTTTATCAATGTGCTTACCCCCTTATGGGCCTTTGCAAACTGAGGCTTTGGTTTCAGATCGTATGGGACCCCATTTCCAAATGCTTTTGGGTGTTTCCTCCCAGAATGTTCTGGAAGAGAAGGGTTTAAAGTCACTACCCTCCTACACTAATGCAGTCACCCGTTAACAGCACGTGTGGACCAACAACTCCCGATATTGAAACCCAATTATCGCGAGATCGAATCTGCTAACGATAGTGATTCAGACAGTGAATCTGAACAACGTGTAATTACTCCTTCTGTAATGACCGATGGTTATATTAACCCTAAACAAGATAGTTTAGATGTAGCCATTCTTGCCCTTAATAAAACCAAGTTTGCCAAGTTGGAACTTGCTTGCCCAACTTTGCAAACTTGCTGGAAAACTGCTGAGCTCTCGCTGGGCCAGCATGATGAAAACAGTTTTTCATCGATAAAGGTTTATTATTTCATAAACCTTTTCGCCCTGAAGGAATACCGTTAGTCCAGAGACAGTTAGTGCTTCCCCAGGAGTGTAGAAATTTTGTGTTAGGCACTGCACATACTAATGCATGGGCTGGGCATTTAGGTCGATCCAAAACTAAGGGCAGAGTGTTGACCAATTTCTACTGGCCACGTTGTTTTACAGACATTGAAACCTATGTTTCTACTTGTTTGGCCTGCCAGAAAACTGGCAAATCTGGGCAAAGGTTTGTTGCTCTTATGGTGCTAGTGCCCATGGATGGTGAGCCACTCAACCGATATATAATAGATATCGTTGGGCCCATCAAGCCTACCAGTAAGGCTGGATTTAAATACATCTTGTAACTGTTAGATCCTGCAACAAAATTTTCAGAGGCTGTGCCCCTTAAAGAGGCCAACAGCCAGAGTGTTGTAGATGCACTCCTTGTAGTCTTTTCTAGATTAGGCTTCCCCTCTGAGCTGCAGTCCAACCTGGGTTTGTGCTTCATCTCTGAACTTACAACTTTATTTTTGGAGAAATGTGGGATAAAGTGTGTAAACTCAAGTGTTAACCACCCACAATCAAACAGTGTGAAACATCTCCACAGGACACTCAAAGCGGTGCTAAGATCTATCTGTTATGAGCATCACCAGGACTGGGAAAGATGCCTCCTAGGGGCTGGGTTTGCCCTTAAAACCCATGAGAGCACTGGCTTTACTCCTGCCGAAATGGTATATGGACGTAACCTCAATGGCTCACTGGAGTTAGTGAAAAGCCAATGGATTGAGCCCAACGTTCATCCATCCGTCTTGGAGTACATCTTGGACTTGCTCTAGAGATTCAAATACTCACGGGAACTCTCACAAGAGAACATTATTAAAAGTCAGATTAAAAACAAAACCTACTATGACGCCAAGGCAGTTGAACGAAAGTTCAAGGAAAGTGACAAGGTCCTTAAGCCAGCTAGAGCCAATAAGTTAGAAATTTATTGGGATGGACCCTGTGAATTCTTGAAACATTTGTCAGATACAAATTATCTGATTAAGAAACTGTTTGGTTTACAAAAAAAAACCATATATCATATATACCTTCTAACATCCTATCTGCCTAGGGAAGGGTCTAGTAATCATTCTTCCAATGATGAACGTGAGTTAACTCGCACTGACCATGTCTGGACAGGCCAGCCTGGTGACGGCCACCTTACAGCTAAGGAGGCTATGTGTCTTTTCAAGAAGACTGGCAATTTAGCTGAATTGCAGAAGAACGACTTACTTCAAGTTTTTGAAAAAGTGGATGGTGTATTTTCCGCTCTGCCGGGTCGTACCGACCTTAGTCACCCATGATGTGGAATTAGTTGACTCCACAGTGAAACCCTACAAATACTATCGCCACGCAAAATTTGAAAGAGATTTAATTTTTTTTATTTATTTGTTTAATTGTATCCCGAAGTCTCAAAGAGAAACTTGTATAGGTTACATCAAGTATAAAATAAATCATAATAATATCATCTTTCAATTAAGGAGAAAAACAAAACTGAATGTATAAAACAAAATGGGAATCAAATTTTAAAGTACAAGAACAAGATAATGAACACAATCATGAAGATGAATCCTTCTCGATCAAATTTATAATACAGTACTATGGCTTAACAAATGTATGATAAGAGTACGAATTTTTAAGAACAGAATATAAAAATATAAAAAGCATAACCTATTTATTAATAAACCATTCTCTGATTTTTTGCTTAACTTGGCCAAAACTAGTCAAAGTAGTGAGTTCAGCTGGTAGCTGGTTAAAAGTTGTTACTGAGATGAAGCGTATGCTAGAACTGGGCTTGATTATTGAAACAGATTCCCCACATGAATCTCCAATGATCATAGTGCAAAAAGAAGATGCCAGCCTTTGTCCTGTAGCCGATAATAGAGAGGTAAACAACATCACGGAAACTAAAGATTACCCAATTCCCAACATTGAAGAGTGCATTGAACGTGCAGCAAAGTGGAAGTTTATTTCCATCTTTGACCTCAACAGAGGATTCTGGCAAGTACGCCTTACACCACCAGCTTCTTTAGCAGCTACAATTACAACTCCGATTGGGAAGTTTGCTCCCCTCATGATGAACATGGAGATAAAAAACGCTCCATTGTGCTTTCCAAAGCTAATGGACAATGTCACTCTTGGCATGGAAAAATACGTCACTCCTTTCCAGGATGACACAGCTGTAGGGGCCGAAACATGGCCACAGCATCCCGAAAATGTCTCTAATTTTCTCCTTGCTGTCAAAAAGACCGGACTTACAGTTAACACTAAAAAGTTTCAGGTTGCTTGCAACAAGGCTACATTTTTAGGCCACGAAGTTGGTAATGGATCACGCACACCTTCTGAGATGAAGGTCCTTGCTGTGCAAAACTTTGCACGTCCCCAGACCAAGAAAAATGATCGTTCCTTTCTCGGTTTAATTCGTTACTACCAATGTTACATTCCTCACTATTCTGAGATTTGTGCATGTATTACAGACTCCTTGAAGAATGATCCACCGGATCCCGTAACATGGGATGAGTCTAAGCAAAATGCTTTTGACACCTTGAAGAACTCTTTAGTGACGTTTCCTGTCCTAAGAGCACCCGACTTCAGTCAAACTTTTATTTTACAGTGTGACTGTTCCGAGCATGGTATGGGTTGCGTTTTGTCTCAAGTGTTTGGAGAAGATGAACACCCCTGTCTTTACGTTTCACGTAAACTGACAGCACATGAGCAAAACTATGGAACGACAGAAAAAGAATGAGTGTGTTTGATCTGGTCTGTTGAATTGCGTCCCTACATCTATGGTACACAATTTGTTATAGAATCCGATCACAATCCGCTGCATTGGCTCAACCAAATGTCTTGAAAAAACGCCAGATTGCTTAGGTGGAGCTTTACCCTCCAAGAGTATGACTACACAGTTAGATACAAACCTGTTAAGTTTCACATAAATGCAGATGCCTTGAGTAGGTATTTTGTTTAAACACGTAATTGTTAAACATTTTCAATTTCAGTAAAAATTGACTGTAAATTATTTTTATCATTAAATTTTGTTAAGTGGTCTGCTGGAAGTGCAACCACAGCAAAAGAAACTTCCAGTTAATTTCCGTTTTGGCCTTCACACCTAAATTTTAAGTGCCTATGTTTTCTCCCTTTATTATTTTCACCGTCTTCCTGTGTGGAAGAAAAATCATAAGGATTGAACCATTAACAACTACGTGACCTAAATGTTTATTAGGAATGCTCTATGGGAATCTAGTGGCAAATTGAATTAGATCCTGAGTTGCAGGCAGCATTAATAATAAACACTCCCATGGGTCTTTTTCACTGGCTTCGTGTACCTCTGGGGCTTGCGTCCAGTCCTGGAATTTTCCAGATGGTCATGACGCAAATGACGAGTAAAATCCCCAAATGTTCACCATTTTATGATGACATCCTCGTCAGCAGGAAGGGGGAAAAGCATGATGAATCATTGAATCAGCTGCTAACTGCTCTACAGAATGCAGGTGCTAGGCTTAGGATTGACAATTGTAAGCTGTCACAGCCTGAACTAAAATATTTAGGATATGATAAATGCTGAAGGCTTGCACACACTCCCTGAGGTGGTTGAAGCAGTCACAAACGCACCGAATCCAACTTGTATTCAAGAACTGTAAAGTTTTTTAGGATTCGTGAATCATTACTCAAAATATCTGCCTAACCTTGCTCATATTCTTTCCCCTGTTACCCGGTTGTTAAGCCCTAAAGTTAAGTGGACATGGGGACGGAATGTGACCAGGCTGTTAGCAAAGTAAAAGAATTATTTGTTAAATCAAAAGTTTTGGTGCATTACAACCCAAAATTAAAACTTAAACTGGGTTGTGACGGCTCACCCTATGGGGTGGGGGCGTGCCTGTTGCATGTCATGCCTAATGGCGAATCACGTCCAATAGCTTTCGCTTCTCGGAAGCTAACTAAAACCGAACAAGGCTACAGTCATTTTGTTCTTGAAGCTCTCAGCGTGGCTTGGGGAGTTTCACGGTTTCATGAGTACGTTTACAGTTAGAAATTTATATTGCAGTCTGACCAAAAGGCTTTAATATGGATTTATGGCCCTAAAAAGGGTATCTCACAGATGGCAGCAGCATGGGTGCAGCGTTGGGCGGTTATGCTTAACGCTTATGATTATGACTTCCAATATATACCAGGCAAGCAGAATTTAACTGCTGACGCACTGTCTAGACTTCCACTCCCTAACGACAAGGAGTTTGAAGAGGCTGAACAACAGTACAATGTACTAGCGTTGGAAACCAACTCCAACTTACCAGTGCTAAACGAAGCTTTGTTGATGGAAAGCAAGCATGACAAACTACTGTCTAAAGTATACCGTTACGTCAATCGTGGCAGGCCTGAAGTGTGTGATAATCCTGACATGCAGCCGTACTTCACACGCCGCAATGAAATCTCGATTGAAAGTGACACATTTTTTGGGGGGTTTAGAATCGTCGTGCCGACAGCTTTAAGACGTGTTTTAAGACAGCTTTGAAAGATTGCACAGCTCACACCTTGGTATTCTTAAATTAAAGAGCTTGGCTAGGTCTAAGGTGTGGTGGCCTTCTATTGACGCAGATATTGAAAACAAAGTTAAATCCTGTTCTAACTGTCAAGAATTTAAGGATACTCAATCTGCAAGACACAAGCATACCTGGGAGTATCCACAAAAGCCAAATTCTAGATATCACGCTGATTTTTTAGGACCGTTAGATAATTTCATGTTTTTAATCCTAGTGGATGCACACAGTAAAATTCCGTTCGTGCACAAAATGAAAACTACCACGTCAGCTAAAGTTATTGATATGCTGAATAACCACATTGCCAAATACGGGCTGATGGATTCCTTAGTTAGCGACAATGGCCCGCAGTGGACCTCTACCAACAAAACCAGATTAAAAGCACCCAAGATCGTGCTTCAGTTAACTATCAAGTTGGCGATGAAATCTGGTATCGTGACTACAGTAAATCTAACCCTAAGCTATGGTCAAGGGGGTTTATCAAAAAGAAGCTATCGCATTTAATCTACAGTGTACTTACTGAAGAGCTTGTTGAAGTGCGGAAGCACAGAGATCAGTTAAGGCCTAGATTTAATCCAACTGATGCCGAAAAATTACATCCAAATGCACAAATTCCATCGAATAATTCTGTAGATTTTGGTATGAATAAAAAGGCCGCTAATTCTAAAGAACACGTAGTTTCGAAAAAGCGGTATTCGGTTGGCACATCATGTCAAGATCAGGTGACACACGAGCATTCAAATTGTTGGCAGCAGTCAGTGGGCCAATCACGTCGTTCCACCGTTGCCAGGCAGGGAGCTACACCAATCAAAAGCACCTCACCTGACAATTTATGAGTTGCGACACCAGGTGTCAGCACAATCCAGTCGAAGTCACCCCACACACAGCCAGTGGGCGAGTCCGATGACGTCACTGTTCCTAGTGAACTAGCCATGTCGCAAAACGTCAGCGCCTCCCAGCGAGAAATTGGAGCGACAGGTGGCCTGGAACGTCCTTTACTTACAAGGCAATCTCTAGCTAAACCATCGGAGCCCACTACGGTGAAAAGCCAACTGAGAAAACGTAAGGTTGCGCCTTCTCCACCACGTGCAGATGATGCAGTGCAGCCTCCAATAGTATCAGGTCATCCGAAGCGAACCAAACGAGAGCTCAACATGTAATAAATAACGTAGGCTAATATAAGTGTTTGTAATCCGTTCTACGTCAGCCCAACTGGGGGTTGTATTTTAACTTGTGCGATGCTCGCAACATGTATTTGGAAACGTTAATCATGCGAGGAATTGACCTTGTAAATTTTAATTGTGCCTATGGTTGGCAACATGTAGTGTTTTCAGTTATTCGTGAGGAAAATTGATTCCTCGGTTTTAAAACATGTTTCTTTTCTCTTTCATGTAAAATTTCCTTCACGACTGGACAACTGCTTTGGGAGCTGAAACAGCCTCCAGCGTGAGATAACCATCTGTAACAAACTAACAGATGAACTCAGCAGCCACATGTTTGCAACTAATCAACTCCGTTGTAAACAGCATTTGTTATAACTAAAAGCCAAAAAAGAAGGAAACACTACCAAAACTTATTCATAAAAAGTATCAATTACAAGCCAGTTGAATATAATAAATCAGATTGATTTCATGGGTCCAGTTTTTCAAGCATCATTAAAAAATTTCAGATATTTTGTTGAGTTAAGGAGGGGTTACAAGCTTTCACAAAATGTTTAGTTCTTCTTTGAAAGCGACACATTTTCTTCATAAATGAGCAGTTACTAATAAAAAAATCATGTCTTCGAAATAATACATATTTATTTTTCAGCTAGACTTAAGGATTTTTTTCTTTTCTTTATTAGTTGGTTGTATTGTGGTGTCGTCATAGAGGCGCCACAATGGTAGTCCTTTAAGTCCCAATGTTAACCCATACATAGCTTAATATACCTCCATAGTTAATTACAGTCTATCCATACAAAGTTGTTGCCATACCCATATCACATGTCATGTGACATTCCTTATATAAAGGCTGTACTTATTCAATAAAGCTGTCCTTCAAGTGTTAGCCTACAACACTGTGTTTCTTGCCTTAATTATGCCTTACTGAACCCACAATAGTATGACTGACATCCTCATACATCACACACCGACTCAACAAAAGCCAATCTCGAAACCGAATCTGACTCTTCCCTTCCTTCAAGGCCCACTCAGACAAAGGAACGCGCACAGTCCATTGACATTACCAGCATCGGGTCAGCCCACTCAACACTACCCAAGGACACAGCAAAGGAACAAAGACAATTTTCAGAAGATGAATGGAAAAGCTTGAAGTTTAAATTTAATCTATCAGATTTGAACGAAGAAGAACGTATGGAATTCCTGGTAATGCTGAAGACACATCAGGACACCTTCAGTTAAAATGAATTTGATCTTGGAACTCATGAAAAATTATAAAGTAAACATACAAACAGGGCACTCAGCACCAGTAAGATCGAAATTTATAGGGTTCCTTTTCCACTAGCGAGAAAATTTCGGACAAAAACCTAGAAGAGTTAGTCAGCACCAACGTCATCAAGGAACGCTAATCAGCGTGGCTTAGCTCCTGCCCATTTTAATTCTGCGCTCAGCAGATAATTGCAGAGATTTTAGGTACTTACTGCACTTTAAATCTAGAGTTACATTCCTCACTTCTTAAATCCCCGAACGCTACTACACTCGCCTAGAAATCGAAAACGAAACTCAGCCAGAAAAAGGAATTTTCGCCACAAACAGGTCAAAATTATAGGATTCGTCATTAACAAAAATAGCATGCAGCTAAATTGGGACAATATTAAAAACTTGGAATTCAAAACTTGGAATACGCAGATTCATCGTAATGTGCGAATTTTCGTTCGCTGACACATCCTAGTGTCTCAGCTTTCTCAACTGGCCTTACCAAGTTCACCAAGAAGAATGCGAAGTTCATACGAGACAAATAAGCAGACGATAGACCAAAGTCATGGTCCCGTAGAATGCATACAACAGCAGCAGATTATCGCCTAAACAAGGAAGGATTCTAAATCGAATCAGGGAATACGACTTCTAAATTCAATATAGGCCTGGCAGAGTTATCCAAGTAATCGATGCTAGATCCAGCACGCACATACCAGTTGTGTGCTAGACTCACAATTCCCATAACGGACACGAAGCCACATCGTCACAGAGGATCGAGCAGAAGATTATTTTGGGAAAATTTAATTTTAATTTAAAATTAATGCACTAACGTGCATATCAGTTTAAATTCAAAACAATATACAACAAAAGCACAAAAAACAAGAACAAAGAGGACAACAGCAAGACTACAGCTTTCCAAAAGCTCCCAAAGAACTCTTAAACCTAGTGAGGTCTGTGTTCTGGACACACTCATCCGGAAGGCTGTTCCATTCGACAACAGATCTAGGAAAAAAAGAGTACTTAAAAAAGTCATTTGCCGGCTGCCACACTCTTAGTTTCTTGAAATGATCCTGTCTTCCATAATAGCAAGGTTTGGCTAATCGGAGATCAGCATCAATAATAGTATTTCCGTGCACAATCCTGTGCAGTAGAGAGAGCCTAATAATCCTTCTGCGTTCATGGAGGTCATGTAAATTTAAGCTCTTTGCCATCTCACTGACACTTTCGTAAGTGCTGAAGTTGTTTTCAATGAACCTGATGGCCCTCCTCTGTATACCCTCAAGTTTGTCAATCTGGCTCACCAGATACGGATCCCACACAGCAGCAGCATACTCCATTCCAGATCTAACCATACTTTTGTATGCAGTGAGTTTTGTAGCAGGGGTGAAACCCCGAAGGATCCTGCTTAAAAAACGTAGTTGCTTCCCCGATCGGTTTGTAACATCGCTGATGTGACTGTCCCAGTTTAAAGAATTGGTTAAAGTGACACCTAGGATCTTCATCTCAGACACTCTTGGTAAAACAGAATTTCCGACAACATAGTCAGCGACGATAGGATTATGACCCCTAGTAACAGACATGACTGATGACTTCAGCGGTTGAATCGACATTCCCCAGGTGGTACACCAGTTTAAAACCCTATTAATAAGATCCTGGAGAGAGTTGGTATCAAGGAAGGAGCACACCCTATTAAACATTGTACTAACATCAGCAAAGGCTGATCCGCGATCACCAATAATATCCATTAAATCATTAAGGTAAACGACAAACAGAAAAGGTCCACACACAGAGCCCTGTGGGACTCCGGAAAACACTTTCCGCTGGTCCGACAAAATAATAACACTCTGGGTTCGATTGCACAAGAAGGAAGCAAACCAGTCGGCCATGCATCCAAGGCCATACGCCCGAAGTTTGTGGATGAGAAGAGTATGCGGCACCTTGTCAAATGCTTTTTCCAAATCGATACTAATGACATCCACCTGTCCCCCTGCCTGGATGCCTTCCGCAATTTTGTGAACAAGCTCCACCAAAAGTAGATCAGTCGAGGCACCCTCTCTAAAACTGAATTGGTTAGCACGAAGAATGTTTTCTCTTAGCAGGTATTCAAAGCAATGTTTCACAATAATGTGTTCCAGCATTTTACAAAGGTTGGATGTAAGAGAAATGGGTCTGTAGTTGTTTGGGTCTTGTTTGTCTCCCTTCTTGTGCAATGGGACAACTGTAGCAGTCCTCCATTTTAGCGGCACATATCCGATGCTGATGGATTTGTTGAAAATAATTGTTAGGTACTTAGCAGTAACTTCCGCCGAAAGTTTAAGAATGGGCACTGCCAGCCCACCAGGACCTGGTGATTTAGAATCATCAAGATCATTGATCAGTTTTAGAATCCCACCATACGACAACACAATATCATTAATCTCATCGCTCACCAATGTTTCAACAGTAGGTAACGGTACGTTATTGTCAGTCTTGGAAAAGTTATTGCAAAAAACAGCATTGATTGTGTCAGCAACATGCTTATCGTCAACAACATGGACACCATTAACCTTCAATCTGGATACAGCAGTATCATTTCCCTTAAGATTACGGACATAGTTCCAAAAGTTTTTAGGTTTGTTTCTATATTCCTCGCACAACTTATTAACATAACCTTCTTTGTTTTTGGTTATTTTATCCGCAATTTGTTCGCTAATTTCTTGAATTTTGTGTAGGTGGTCCGGTGAATAATTAGCACTCATAAGTTTCCTAATCCTGCTTCTCTTATTCATCAGTCTTTTAGTTTCCCTGCAAATCCAATTTTTCTTAGTAGCATCCACACATTTCCTAGGAACACAGTTGCTAACAGCCTTGTCAAGGTCATTCACAAAAACATCAACCATCTCGTCCAAGCTTCCAGTGAAGTCTTTAAAATTTTCAAAACTCTCCTCCAAGAGCTCAAGTAACTTTTCCTTATCAGCTTCTTTGTAATTCCATCTGTTATACTTTGCCAAGTTAGAGGACTTTTTAACATTTATGTCCCAGGAGGCACGCACAATTTGATGGTCACTGAATTTATGAAGCACATCCACACTCACATTTTCAGTAATATCAGTAAAAATCAAGTCCAAGATGTTAC
>JAHWFP010046315.1:0-10977 GCA_023313725.1 Lithobius niger | reverse complement strand
CCTCAGTCACTGTGCAGTGGTCCGGGTTGCCACTGCACCACACATTACAGAGATGTTATTCAAACCCCTAATCTAAATCTTGTCATACATTGGTACCTCCTGCAAAAATTGAAAAACACCGGACAGGAGGACAGACTTATCGCCCAACTGACGCGCAATGTCATGCATTCCGGACAGGTTACTCTCACGGTTCCAGTCAACACACCTTATTCTAGAAATTTTCGATGCTGCAGTTTGAATTTGCGATACGGTATAGGGGTCTACGGGCATGCAAAACAAACCCAGTTAAATAAGTTACAAAAAGGACAAAATAAAATTGTGAAAATTCTTTTTAAAACTCACCAGGACATTATAACAGATAACATCTTTAAAAAATATAATATTCTAAAAGTGGACGAACTTAAGATTTTGTAAAGATTGACACAAATTATTTCAAGAATGAATTTAAGGAAACAACAGAAACAAAATCAAAGATATTTAGAAAAACCACTTACAGAAATAATGCACCAAGAATATACAATGATTACAGGAAACAATGCATGAGCTATGTTGTACCTACTTTATTCAACAAGATAACATGATATAATTAAACTGGAGAGTAAAAATTAAATTAGAAAAGAAATTAAATTGTACATAATTAATAAAGATACTATGGAGTCGTCACTTGTGTGCTCCACAATGCCGCCTTCAATTTCATGTCATTATGCGAACCATACCCAGGTAACCCTCTAAGTATCTAATAGGCTGTCCCACTTACGGTCCGGCACTTACTTGTTGATTGTCGCCATCTTGATGGTGTTCGTCGTCGTTTCCATCTTCCGCATGACATTGCGCGTCAGTTGGGCGATAAGTCTGTCCTCCTGTCCGGTGTTTTTCAATTTTTGCAGGAGGTACAGATGTATGACAAGATTTAGATTAGGGGTTTCAATAACATCTCTGTAATGTGTGGTGCAGTGGCAACCCGGACCACTGCACTGTGACTGAGGTTGGCGCTAATGACCAAGTTGTCGACGCGCCATTAAGCCTCAATCTCCCCCCCCCCCATTATTTATATATAGCATTTTGTTACATCACATGACTCCCTGCTGTATCACTATTTATACCACAGTTAACAGGAAGTAAACTGTCTTATCAGCTGTAGCCTACATTCTGGCAGTGCGTGTGTTTCGTTACCGTTGGTGCCCACGCTGGGCTTAGGTGTGTCCAAGCCAAGGACATCACAGATACAAAGCCCATTTAATGTTACCACGAAATATAGTTCATAAGTCTTTCTAAGTATTTGTGTTTTTTAGTGGTGGTAGAATGTCGAAAAGCTGTATTTGGGGTTTGTTGTTTCAAAGATCCTAACGTTTCTTAATTTCAATGGAATTATTATTGAGCCATTAAGCCTGCATCCCCCTCCCTTCCCTATTTCCAGAGTAAATTATGACAACAACAACAAAAGCAACAACAACAACAACAAATGTTAAATAACAACTGTTGATCTAAATAAATGCCATTAAATAACAAGTTTATAGCAATGTGTACTTCCAAAGTACACAACGATAAACGCACCAATACAGTAATAAAGTGTAAGTAAGCCAAGATGGTGCACAAAAAATACACAAAAAGCGACGTTTCGGGTCGGAATACTACCCGTTTTCAAGCACACTTCACGCAAAAGTGTGCTTGAAAACGGGTAGTATTTCGACCCGAAAAGTCGCTTTTTGTGTATTTTGTGTGCACCATTTTGGCTTGCTTTCACTTTATTACTTCCAATGTACATTTTCATCTGCCTTGCTGTGATTGGTTCTACAGGCATTAGTTGGGTGGGAGGATTTTTTTTTGTTAGCTAACGATAATTAAAAAAAATAGTTTTATATTCAAAAGTTCTAAAACAAAAATGAGCGGAACAAATTGTTTTTTATTGGCATAATCAGTTGCCGTACGCAAAATTTCGAACTAAACACATTAAAATTAACCGGTTCTTTCGTTGAGGTTCTTCTTCACCAGGTTAGAGCTTTTGCGAGTTTTTAGAATTTGTAACTTCTCTGCATTACAGCTGGGCCACGCGTGAAGTCTTCCATGTGTCCCTTAACAGTTGTCACTTGGAAATAACGTATCTCCGAGTGATATGTTTTTTTTTTTTTCCACCAGGGTGCTTTGATGGCCAATCTAAAACGCCGACCAAGCTACTTGGTCAGCTTATAAATGATTTAATTTTGAGTATCGTTTCGTTGTAGTGGACCATTGCAGGAAACGATGGTTGACTACAAAATTATCCAGTGGTAATGTTCCTTTATAATGTTGGCCTATACTACTCATTAATATGTGGCAATATATCTGATTTATTAAACTTTTGTACACAACCGAAAAAAATTAAATTAGCGCCAGATAGACACAAGCGGTAGATAAGCGGTAGATATAAGATAGACATATTAGCGGTAAATTATTGCAATAATGTAAGACCACAACCGAGCCTACACTGTGACAGGGTGGCGTTCCAAATGAAAAGCTGGGAAAAACCTGGAAAATTCAGGGAATTTATCAAGTCTGGAAAATTCAGGGAAAATCAGGGAATTTGATAAACGCACACAAAAAGCCAGGGAATTTCAACATTGAACTCGTCGATATATCATTCCCCCGGGAAGTCTTTTTATTTTCAACGACTAGCTGATTCGAATGTCACTTTTTACTTGTAAAACTCATAATTTATTTCAGTAAAAATCCATACTATATTCGTTTCATTTATGATAAAGCGAAAATCCGTAGGCTTAGTTAATACGAAACGCGGTACATGTTAAGCGCGTCGTGCAGATTGTGGCTTCGTACTGTTTACAAATACCAGTTATGGCAATACAATTTTTGAGTCAGCAAAACAATATGATGCAGTTATGGCGATTTTAGTGAAATGTGAAAAAAAAAAATGTTCAGTCATTCAAAAAAATCAGGGAAAAATATCAGGATTGGTCCGAAAAACCGGGAAAAATCAGGGAATTTCATTATGAAGTTTTGAACGCCACCCTGTGTGAACTACTATTTCTGGTCGATAGTCCTAGGATATTCATTAAATGCTTGGCAATATACGCTTTATTAAAACATTTCAAGGAAATTTGAAAAAAAAAAACTAGCTACAGAGATGACGTTTACTGATAGCGTTTTTACAAGAAATATCACTGCAAACAAACTTTCTACAGCCATGAACTGTGTTTTCAAAGCAAATACTTCTGTCAACCATTTACTTCACAGGAAAACTTTGCTGTATTTTTTTTAGTATTGTTAGCAGGCCTCGATTTCAAAATTTGGTGCTGAGTGTCAAACGTTGCTGTACTGAGTAACAACTTGTGCGTGCAAACTGCTCACTGCGCAACTGCAACTGCAACTGCGCAACTGCGCAATTTTTTGTACACTGAATATTTTCATTGTTTGCTGTGCAACGTGACTTTTTCAAAATATTTTCTAAAATTGTTATTGTGTGCGCGGCGTATCTTGATCGAGTCCTGCAGTCTTTTTTGAGCGGCTACGTCTTCCTGGAGGGGACGGCTTTAATTGACGGCCGGCACTGTTTTTGTAACCATCTTGGATATCAACAAGGCACTCTGCTACCAAAAACGTACAATAGATTGTCTATGATCGTTCTGTGGCGAACTCAAGATAGGCCGCGGACACTTTATACGAGTGCTCTCCAGGATCCGCACACCTGAATATCATTCTTATTATTAAGTTTATATCTTAACTATTTTTGCATTCACAGGCCCAATTTTTCGCACCCCTGAAACATAGCTGGGCAGAGTTTGAAGGCCCAGCTGTACAGAGCAGTGACTATTACAGTATTTTTAAATCTAAAACAACTGGCAGCGAACAGGTAGAGACTTTTGACACCTAAAAAACATCTCCTCCGGTCAAGTAGACTTTACTATAATACACTACAATATAATCTGCAGGCTATATTATTTCCTCGCCACGCTGAGAATAAGAACCAAAGGGTCGAAGAGTTTTAACAAACGGTAACCGCACCCGGTCATCAGCTCGACGCAGCCCTAAGGCCCCATGTGTGCAACACCCGGAATGGATTCCCAGGAGGTCACCCGCCCAAGTACCAATCGGGGGCCAATGCTGCTTTAAAACTTCGGTGGTCTGACGAGAAAAAGACGACTAACAATGTAGAATCCTAACAATGACCACTATGCTAGCTGTTAAAGCCGAGTTGGATCGTTGCCAAGTTGGTTGAGTGATCCCCGAAGTTAAGCAGCATTGGGCTGGATTGATACTTGGGTGGGTGACCGCCTGGTAATCTGGCTGTTGCAGACATGGGGGGGGGGGGAGATGAGGCTTAATGGCGCGTCGACAGCTTGGTCATTAGCGCCAACCTCAGTCACAGTGCAGACATAGAGCCTTAGGGCTTCGGGCAGATGACTAGGAGTGGCTAACGCTCGTTAAACCCTTTGAAACCCTTTTGAGTGATAGTCACTACGTGGTCGATGGTTGTTGCTGGCTTATCGCTTGGTGTATTAAGAAGGAGAAACAGGCAATGCAGCCGCTCGGAGAATAAGAGTGGCACCCTCCATTGAAAACGCGATTCACTTTCCTAACAAGACCAAATACCGCTGGTGCCCGGGTGGGAGATGAGGGCAGGGGTGGTTGGAAGGGGGGGGGGGGTTAATTCATGCTGCCCAGTACAGTATTTCGCTCGAGCATGCGCAGATGATCTGCACGGGTTCAGCTGGTATAGCCTACTTTAATACACTATATTTGTGCAGTGTAGCATAAATTAAAATATAAAAACTACATTTTTTTTTTACTTTCACTGGTGGCTAGCGGCATTTTCAGAGTAGATGAACAGCCGTATCAGACTGTTAGCTTTTTATTTATTTTTTGCTTGTCTTGTTTTTTTAAGTATGTTGAGTGCTGCAATCGCATGTTTTGCACAAGCTTAATATTAACTCTCGAAGGCCCGAAGGGGAGAAATCGGCCCTTCTCCTTCACAATCAGCCCTTCTCCTTCACAATCAGCCCTTCGAGAATCGAGGTTGAGCTCGCAAAGTGCCTGTATTCGCTTGACGTTACTGAGCCTAGCAATATGACAAGAGCAGATTTGTAAAAATTACATTATTTCATTAACTTACCTCCTCTGCGGTAACACGGGTTTGAAACGGAACGTGAAATATGAGGCTCACACAATAATTGTTTTCTTCATGTTACAACGCAGCTTCCGTGTTTCTTCCTAATATGAAATCAGAGAAGTGAAAAAGATATGACATGCTTTTCTTTTGTTTTTTTCTTCCTTCCGTTTTTACCATGTTTTTCTATTTTCGTATTGGCTTACCGTATAGAGCTCTCACTGTATGGGCTACAGTAATTATGTTGTCGCTACATTCAGGATGCGGCCTACTCCTATTACAGTTACTCGAATACAGACGGAATTGCTTAATTGAACGTTGTCACATGATGCGGTAAATTTCCGATTTATTGTAAATGACGTTTGTTTTAATACAATATCGTTGTTCACGGATATTACCGGGAGTATTAGCGGAAGACATTATTAATTACGGATGTACCCATGTTCTCCCTCCCCTTCCCCCAGTTGAAGGTAAGAATATCGTATTTCCTCGTTCAAGTACTTTGCCTTGAATTATCCCTAATGTTTTAACTCCGTGAAAACAAAGAGCACTGGGTTTCGAATAAACACTTGTTGCTCTGTAGAAATTGTTGTATTTAAGTTAGAAAGTAGCTATTTACAGGTACAATACCTGCAAACAACTGGCTATTTATGCAGGTACTGATACAAGCACCGTACATGAGAGTGGCGTACACAAGAGGAGGGCAGGGGAGGCATTTTCCTTGCCCTTTTCAGAAAATATCCTTTTTGTACAAAAAAAAAAGGCCTTTTTGGACGACATTTGGTGGAACGACGGTGCCTGAGAAAGGGCCTAAAAAGGCGTAACAATGCCTGAAAAGGGCTAAAAAGGCAAAAGAGGCCTGAAAATAAGGGCCAAAGAGCCGAGAAGGGGGAAAAAGGGAGAAAAAAAACAGGTCACCATTGAAAACGTCGACTAAAACTTACTATGCCCTTTTATTAAATCAGACTTGCAACTGAATTTTACGGGCAGTGCTTTTTTTTTTTTTTTTAATATTTTTACTTCCTGTCTTATTGTCTGTACTGCTTTATTGGCTTCTTATCGGCGGTTTGATTATTAAACCAAACTTTTTTTTGGCTAATTAAATAATACAGGAGAAGCGCCCGAAAGCAACAAATTATCCCCCACCCCGCCTCCCCATTACCACAAAAAAATTGGGTACTGAAATATTCTCGAAACGCCATCGTTTTTAAACAACTTTTGCGCTTTTGTCGCACGCTGTTTTATCCAAGCTATTTTGTCGTTGTGCTGTTTTGTCCACGAGCTGATGTGTCGTGCGCTGTTTTGTCGTGCGCCGTTATTTCTGAGCTGTTTTGACGGGATACCGTATATACCATATGCCTATATCCTGAAGTAAAACTTTTTTTTTTGAAAAATTCTATACACTGAAGGGGTCTGCATTGGTGCAGTACCAAGTCGAACATTCTTTCTTAATTTATTTCCCGATGCAGGATCAAATGGTGGAGAGATTCGTCGATCAACGACGGAAGCAATTCTGCCTAGGGTGATGACTGCTCCTTCATTCTCCCACCACCGCCCAAACCTTTTTATTTTTTCCCCCTCACAGCCAACGATTTTGAACTCAATCATTTCCCAGATTTAATTATTTTCTCCACTTCAACCCCAAAGGAGGGTGCCTTTCGTACAATGAGAGCACCGCACTTCTTTTCACCGGTTTTGACACTTTTACTAAAGAAAGCAATCAACTTTCAGCAGCAAGCGCTCGCCTGTTCATTAGTCAACCCGGGCGCTGTCTTTTGACGAAACAAATTAATATACCACCTACCTGCGACCCATACGGACTTCTTTAGGGGTGTACGCTACGCTCTAAACCTTTTATTGCGGTTGCAGTCGGGCAAGAAAGAAGTAAGATCATCCGGCACCCAAATAATCCGTTCTTAATGATCGTGAGTTTTAGGCATGATGTATAAATTTTCATTCTGCGACTCATAAAGCTCTTTGTTCAGGGGGCTGGAAAATTGTACATTCACGTCGGCCTAATCTTTTATCTCGGTAATCTTTTCCGAAATAATCTCGTCGCTTAGCAACAAATGTATATACCTGAATTTATTTTCCGCGTCAACTGTGACATTGTCAGGTTATTGGTTGGCGTGCCAATAGCTTTCGGTCAATAATTAATTCAAAAATTTGGTCGTTGTTTGTCTTGATGCACAAAATTTACTATGAAACTTTATTTCGGTCTTTAATAAAAACATTCTGTATTTTCGGTGGAGCTTCTGGCGCTCGGTGTGGCTGTTGAACGGATCCCTGACCTTCGAGACATGCATTTTATCTTTTTTAGTGATTCCATGAGTGCCCTGGAGTTCTTGGGCGACATACAACCTTCGGAACCTCTTGGGAATGAGCATGCTGATGATGCAGCGAAAGGAGCCCTTTCTGGTCTTCTCGAAAGGGGCCAGTTTTTTGAGCCCCGACACTTTGACCGATTTTTCGTACCTTCCGTAATGCTACACCTTGTTCCTTCGGACGCCTTCCCAGATCTTTGTCTGAGACTGCTCGCTGCTTGGCAAGCTTTGTGTACTGAACAATTACCGCAATAATTGATACTAAAAACACGGTAACAGGAATGGCACTAGGCTTGTTGCTGTTGTTGCCGAGAAGAATAAGTGGTACCACGGTCGTTCAAAAATAAAACGCAACATGGCATTCCGTCCCACAAACGTGGACGTCATTAAACACGGACTATATTCAACAACAAGCAATGGTTTAAGGACGTTTTACTACGGGTTCCTTAACGACCGCTACGCTCCTGAATTACTGACTTAAAAACCAAAACGAAAATGCTTCTTTACATTGCATGGAGTGACCATACGGAGTTGCAAATTCCGTCATGCCGGAGTAAATGGTTCCAACCATGATAGGGGGGGGGGTGGAACAATGGCGCGTCGATAGCTAGGTCATTAGAGCCAACCTCAGTCACAGTACAATGGCCCGGGTTGCCACTGAGCCACACATTACAGAAATGTTCACCAAAGCTTTTCATCATGTAAGCTTTTCATCATGTAAACTTTTCATGATGGTTTTATAAATTATATGCCCTAAAGGAAGTGTATGCATTCCTGACATCTTACTCTCATCAAACACAACCAACAGCAGCCCTCCCTTGCCATAATTCTGACCTCACCTCACATGCAGATCACCAGTATGGAAACGACGACCTGCATGGTGTTATGTACGGCCGAAGATTTGTAATGCAGAAACTGGACCCATTTGGATTTGACGAATCTAGCATTGCAGGAATGTAGAAATTCGTTTTACTCCACGGATGGCATTGCCACAAACTGTCAAAATACAAGACTGTGTTGTTGGCGTTGTGTGTGCCTAGTTTACTTTTAAAAATTGTCCAAACTTCGCACAGTGCATTAGTGCGTTAAAGTAAGATGAAAGTTCATAATTTTAACCAAGTAAAATTCCTTTTCCGAAATGAATACGCACTGTCCGGAAACGTGGATGATTCAAATACACTGAATAATTCAAATGTTCATCAAAATGTGTGCGATATTTTTTTTTTCCCCTTTGCTGGTGGTGAAGTCTGGATCAGATTGCAGTCACCACGCCGTCCGCACAACAAGACACGCCACTTCACTGACTTTGACGTAGCGAGCGTGCAAGACAAGGCAAACAAGAGACTTCCATCGCTGCATCGGGAAGCCGGTGAAAGCGTGCAATCCACGAACAAGATATTTCAATTTGGGGGTCTGTGTAGAGTTACTAATGGTACACTCTTGTCATAGATAAAATGTTGCAACTTTTACGTAATGAAAGGATCCCCAGAAGAATTTAACTCATTCTTGGATTTTGCAAATTGTTGAGTGGCGCGGCAAGTTTCTAACATTTAGAATGGACCTTTTACTAGTCACGGCAATTAGTCAAGGGCTGACTGAGATGAACTGAACACTTTATAGTGTCCATGAAAGGTGTTTAAAGGTTTTGGTTTTTAATATAAGTTTTTTTCAAGAATTTCAAGAATTTTAAGAATTTTCAAGAATTTTTTCTAAGAATTTCAATCTTGATAATAATAGTGCTTAGAAATCCTTGCAACGTCGATCTTAGAATAATTTGAGATTGTAGGCATTGCATTCAGGGCTGAGTTTTCGTATAGTCGACATCAACCAGAGATAAAACAGCTAGTAAAAAGGCATAACGCCAACACTAGCGTAAGGAAGAGGGGAATTGAGTCTTAATGGCGCGTCGACAGCCAGGTCATTAGCCCCAACCGCAGTCGCAGTGCAGTGCAGTGGTCCGGCTTGCCACTGCGCCACACATTACAGAGATATTAAACAAACCCCAAATGTAGATCTTATCATAGATTTGTACCTCCTGCAAAAAGCTAAAAAAAAAAAAAACGGACAGGAGGACAGACTTATCGCCTAATTGACGCGCTATGTCTCATGGAAGACGGAAATGGCGACGAGCCGACGAGCACCATCAAGATGGTGACAATCAACATGCAAGTGGAGTTGCATATGGAGTTAAAAGCTTACATATTCGGTACGTTAATCCCATGAGGTGAAAGCATAACGCATAAAAAATTCATTTAAAAGCATAACATTGTGGGATGAAACGCCTTTCTGTACTTCTCTATATAACCCAAAACAAAACTTGTTAAGGGTTCCCGCCAAGCTTTTCGGCCGTGTGAAGTCGTGATATCAAACGCGAAGCTCTTTCGCCAAGCTAATCCCACCGAGTAAGAGCTCTGTATTTCTCTATACCTGTCAGTGAAGGTGACCATTTCAGTATCCAGGTAGACTGAACAAAGGAACTTCGGCCAGTGGTGTGATTACGTACGTTTTATATTTTTTTAAACAACTTCTGTGCTTCTGAGTGGTTAATGTAATTATTAATGTGATTAATGCAATAAGAGAAGAAACACAATGATGCCAACACGTGCACAGTTACAGATGACACGGCAGCCGCAGTAATGATGAAAAGATTCGCAGCCATTGTGAGTACGGAGATCGAACCCAGGTCTCTAGATTGGCTCTCCAATGCAGCAGACCACTATGCTAACTCGATACAGTCAAGATCGTTCTACCTTGTCGTATGCATTAATATCAGTATTGTACTGTACACGTGGCGTCGGTTTGTTTTATCCTGGCATTAGTGCAGATGGCAAATTATACCATGCGCAATGGCTGTTTGCCGTGACGTCACCATGAGTTAGCCAATGACGAACGGGAACAACGGCTGTTTGGCCGTCTGATTGGACTAGCCCAGTCACGTGGTATAGTAAAGATCTTGATAGCATCGAATTAGCGTAGTGGGCTTATTGCCCATTTTTTCTATTTATGCAGTCCTTTTAAAGTTAGGGCGCGTTTATACAACGACTCGCCTTTGCATTCTCGCAGTTAGAAGCTAGTAATCATCTGAAATTCCAACATGGCGGCGGTTTTAGCTCTACCAACTCGTAACGAAACGAGTTCATTAATTGAGTTTAGAAGCAAATGGGAAAATTGTTTCGTCAGGAGGAATTCTTTATCGTACTGTCACGAATTATAAGACACTGCAAGCATTTGCTCAAAAGATGTCGGATTTAGCTAATCCAGAAAGCGTTGTTACCACGGCAACGACACCTTTGCCATCGCGATTAAATTTCAGCTGCGAGAACGCAAAGGCGAGTGGTTGCATAAGAGCGGGTTGATGCAAGGACTCGCCATTGTATTCTCGCAGCTAGAATTTAATCACAATGACGAAGTTGTCGCTGCCATGGTAACAACGTTATCTGGATTAGCTAAATTCGACGTCGTTTGAATAAATACTTGCAGTCTTATAATCCGTGACAATAAGATAAAGAATTCCTCCTAACAAAATTTTCACAGTCGCTTCGGAACTCGCATTAT
>JAHWFP010046216.1:0-23023 GCA_023313725.1 Lithobius niger | reverse complement strand
TTGCGTGGTACTTTTGTATTTTTGTTAAGACTTTTGTTCAATTTATCAACTGATCCTAAAGCAACATAGGAAACTGCTGCCCGTTGGCTTCTCTGCTTATCCTCAGTTAGTTACATGTTGCAATGCTGGTTAGAAAAAAAAATCGACCGGCTTTAATTCGAGGATGGCTTCACAGAACAGCAGAGTGAGTGAAAGTAGCCTATTAAAAGTCGTTAAGAAGCCACACACAAGCTATCACCGTATGCGCTTTCAATTGTTGACCATGGCGTTCAAAAGAATGGCCCCTTCTTCGGCTAATGTAATGTGTGGAGTCGTGGGCATGGTAGATGCTGTTTGTTTACTCTTCCCCTAGAAGACGTTACCCGTTATTGACGACCACTTTACGCTTTTTCTCAAACTGTTTGGCAGGGAAGCCACTCAAGCTGCACGACAGCATACTGCTTGTAATACCCATAACTCGTAAACGAATGATCCGATTTTCGTTCCATGTTTGGCATTGGTAATGCCTTGCCAATGTCTACAAGTTTCAAATTTAAACTTAGGTTCTACAAAGCATGGTTTAAAAGTTAGATGTTCGATGACCTTGAAAGACTACGTCAAGGTCAGTGCCTGGGGTGTTCCGTCCTTTCTGCCCCACCCTGTATATATACACCGTGTATGATATAGATAGATGCACGGCTACAACAATGGAAAGACTTTATGGGGCAAGTTGGAGAAATTCCGAATCGCGCAACAATACTTCAACGTGTCAATCATAAGGAAACACGCAAGTCGTAAATATTTCGTTGTATATGTTTCTTAACTCCCTTGTTCGAAAACAGTGTGGCTCACCATCCTCTCTTGATTGGCTTTGCAACACGATTGACCTCGGCTGGTTTATCGCATTGTTATCGAACGTCGTGGTTTAACTACTACATCTGACGTGTTGTTCTTTATTAGACAACAAAAACGATACTCGTTTGATGCTTAAGGTAAGGTTTAACTGATCCGAGGTACGAACAGCAAAGTAACACGAATAAACTTTCAGATACTGCAGTGTTGCTGTATATACTGTTTAGTCCACACGAAAGCTTACTGCTGTAGTCAAATGTTATCATTTTAGCTATTGCACATGATACATCAGCTAATGATTGGGGCATTCTACTTGGCTAAATGACATCACTGGAAAATGTTTAAAAACTAATCATCTTAGTGTGCTTAGCACAGCTCTACGGGCAATTCAGGGTAATGGCGCCCCACACACGCAGTAGTTTCTGCTTTTTAGCTTAGTGAAGCCAGTCCGGTTTTGTGCTTGGGAACACAAAATGAAAACTGCAATACCATTCTTTGTTGTTAAATACTTTTGAGAGTTATATATCGTGTTTCTGTAAGTTCGTACTGATTGTCGTTGGTTTATGTTTTTGGGATCAAAACTGATTTTGGGAGGTTAAAGTTTGTTCAGACAAACTTTCTTACGATTCATTTGCCCGATCCGACTTCAACGTTATGAATCGGTTTTTGGAATTTGCCTGATCGAACTTGGGCGTCGGGAGCAGTTTTCAAGGCAGTTTTACGTATATTTGAGGGTCATAAAGTCAAGTTATAGCGATGAAAATAGGCCTAACGCAAACGCATATTTCTCTGTTTCATTTGACACTACTCTCACCTTTTAAATTAAAGAAACACAAGCACGCACATTATACGTTTTTAATGATGCGATGGGAATGGTAAGTCAAGTACGGCTAAATGTGACCCAAGTGCATCATCCCTCATTTATCAATGTTTAATTCAAAGGCATTAGCACAGCCCACTACAACATGATCTACGTCACGTTGCAGTTAGGAAGCTAGAAATGCCGGAGTGAAGCTTGTAACTACCCAATGAGATAAGTCCAGGCATGTCAGAAAAACAAATGTTAAATCATACAAAAACCCCACAAGGGTAGAGGGACCCATCAATTTTTCGCCATAGAAAGTGTCGACATCAAGAGCGAAAATAGCTGCCACCAAGTTTGTGGTCTGAACCACGATCACTCAAGCTTAACTGACAAGGGAAGTTAAGATTGAGTGATCAGGGTTGCGACGGTAAACTTGGTGATAGCCATTCCGCCTCGATACCACTGGCAAAAACTTGATGGGTCCCTTTTCCCTTATGGGATTCTTGTACGACTTTTGGTTGTTTTATGGTTTTGCTTTAGTGCGAGTAAGAATTGATTGTGAGCTCCTTATGAAAATATAATTTTAATTGTATATATTTTTTAACAGCCTGTAGAAAATCGTCACTTTGGTATAATTAATGGTCACTGGTTAATTACATTCCCAATCAAGCGCCCGTTGTATTACATTTTACTGTAAAACAGAAACAACTGAGCACGATAAGTTAGTTTAGTTTATGACAATTTAGTTTTTTTTTATTTAGTCAAGGATCAGTAACCCTTCATCGACTTTCTTCCCCATATTCAGTTTAGTAGACAACGAGATACTTATTGACTTTAGAGAAGTTACAATTACAATATATTTCAACGTAATTGTGAAACAGAACAAAGTTAACCGAGCCTGCATTGTTACTCGGCTATGGAGGACAATTATTTTGATAACAGATGGTGTGTTCACAACGTTCACGAAAATAGCATTATAAATTATTACAATCCTTGGAGTTAAAACCACCCCAAATGTCAAACCATAATTATGGCACCTTTTGTAGTCAAACATGAACTGAATGTCAAATTTCAAGCATGTCGGTTTCATAAATTATTTTATCTCCGGGATATTAGCTAGTAATAAGTAGTAATAAGCATGAAATCAACGGAGTTGAGATAAGTTTCTCGTATTGAAAGCCTTTATGCACAGCTCTGAAACAGGAATTTCGGTTGTTTATCCGGTAAACCCCCCATCGATCTATACAATTTCTAAACTTTCTGTCGCATTAATATTTAGTATTCAATACCAGAATATGCCGGTTTAATGTCTTGGGTAAGAGAAGGCAGCCTTCGCCCAAACACCGATAGTGTCCCGACTTGGAACAACAACATTAGAAGCCAATAATTAGATGTAATGGAAAGTCAACAATCTAAACTTGATGAAACTATTAACAGAACAGCTAACACGTTTCTACATAAAGCTTGGATTAATAACTACACTTTCGTTACGGGATAACTCACTTCATAGACTTACCGCTCAAGCAACGCGTGCAAAACTCTGTTACCAACTCTGTAGTTTCCCAATTTTGCCACAAGAGCACCTACTGCGGACAATGCGGAAGTGACGGTTGAGCCACGTGACCAGTGCCTGCCTCCTGTAGAAGAGCGTAGCTAAATAAAGAGCGATTGAACCGACAGCCCTACCAGCGTTTCGCCAACTTTCATTATCAAGGGCGGTAAGTTCAGCGTACAAACATAATTATTCTGGCATTCACCCACTTTAAACTCTATAGGAATACAATTTCTTGTTGGGGAATTTACGAAATGTAATACCGTGCATGTGTGGCTTGCCGTACTGGCTGGTATCAATCGAGCAGTCGCCGTGTGCGCACGTCTATACCATCTTGGATTTGCCCGGAAGTAGCCGTGCTGAAGCTTAGTTCGTAGTCGCTACGTACAGATGGCGCTTGGGGGAACCACAGATGTTATACGAGTCCAGTTTAGGCTTGTAGAATGTTGCACGATGGTCTGCGTAAATTGCTGTTCCTGCTCCTAGCTGTTAACACACAAAATGTTGTATACTAGTACAAAAAAAAAAGTAAATTTTATTTTCTAACTACAACGTTACACGTTGGCATGATACAAATATTTTTTTTTCTTTAAATACAAACATTAACATCTGTTAAATAGGGAGAAAACGAACATCTCATTACGATTTCCTTTCATCACCGGCTCAAGTCCATAATTATTGTTAATCACTGCAAAGTTGCTGACTGACTGATAAAGCAACATGTTTTACATAACTCGCTAAGTTTGTAAGTGGTTGCAAGCAGCATCACTTATGTGACGCCATATCATGCAAAGCATTATCTTTAACCGTAACATAAATCGGGCGTTAGTGTGGCTTGTAACCAAAAAAGCTGAAAATTTCGCCTCAAGGAAAAAATTCTGAGAGCTGAATACTAGATTTTAAAGAAAAACTAAACGTTGAAAATTTGGCAACGATACATTAGCGAATAAATAAAATGTACTATTAGGCGTCCACAACAATATTTTCCTAACTATGAAAAAGAGATGCAATCCTGCACACAGGAACACTCTAAAAAAAAAAACTATCAATTGCTAAATTGAATACATCAAAATTTAAGTGATAAAAAATAAAAACAATATCACTACAGGCACTACCTTGAAAAATAATACAAATGTTATCCATCGGAAAAAGCAGAAATCAGCGAATTGGAGGACAACTCTCATGCCTGACGTCGAACACACAAATGACTTTTCCCAACACCTAAAAAAAAGGTATACTACTAACAACATTAAGCATTTACTTAAGCCGGGAACAGCATAAAATTAGACGGATGCAACTATTCTGCTGCAATTTGTGGGTGGGTCACAAACTTCGTGTGATCATTCTTTCACATCAAAAATGGATTTGTTTTAAAATAATTCGATGCAGAAAAGGCTTAGTAGAGACTTATAAATATGCGGTGCAATAAAACCTATTTCTACTGAAATTCTAGTTTTGGTAGCAGAGGATTTTTCGTTAACGGTTAAAATCTTGCGAATTTCCCCTCCCATAACTGACCAGGCCACAAACGCTTTAATCCTGATTTTGTGAATCGTCACTTTTCTACGGCTGAAACCTCAAGAATCTAAGTCATGCAAATTACTAGCCATGGAAAATTTTACAAACCAGATTGTTACAAACCGGATTGTTATTCTTGGCTCTAGTAGCAGAAAAAATATAGGTTATTTAGATGAGTGCTGGAGGCCCATCAGGGACGTATTGCAGATAGTTCTCGATTTATTTGGTTCTAGACACATCATTTTATGCCACTGTCTCACCCTCCCCCCAATAAATAAGGCCTTTTGATGACCCATTGTAAAGAAAGCATGTTTTAGTGCGTTGCAGTGAACCAATTTAGTATATTGGAATGTCAAAATCGGTAAAAATTTTGCGAAGTTATCGCACTTTCACTGGATTCTAGTTTTTCGAGTGGGAATGCAAGCAACGAGTGAAGTTCGAGATAAAGTTGCATACGACTACACAACTCAATTTTTTTTTTTTGCACACCTTATAGAGCAGTGACATTTGCCGCCATATTGGCACCAGATTGGCACCAGTATATGTTTTGGAGGGCATAACTACAAGGTGCACTGCATAAAAATGGAGGGAAAACAACGGACGAGTGGTATTCTTAGGCTTAAAATAACGTTTTTTTCTCCAACAACAAAAATCGCGCGTTTTATGTCTATGAAATCACTCTTCACAGCATTGGCTTCAGTATGACGCCCTTCTGTTTCTCTCTGCAGTGCCCCTTGCAGCTAACCTATTAAGGCTCCAGCATAGAGTTATATACAATGATACTACGTCGTGTCACTGCTCTAGTTTGTTCTACATTATGTTTGCAGGAAACTGACTATGACGTCACATTTCTGCCAGTACGAATGCAAAAAAACACGTAAATATCTCACTCGTACACTAACAGTAACTATGTACAGCCTACAAGAGAAACATTTGCATGTTTTTGCACTCATAGTGCAAGGAAACGTCACGTCGTACAGTAAACAATGTAGAACAAACTGTACTATGAGGTTATTTCGGTTTAAATGTCTGCGTAGGTCAGCAAATAAAGTGGCAGGGATTCAAAAGGTTGACTCCCTGCCGAGTTATTTACTTACCTATGCATAAATTAAAATGTGTTGGAGAATTTTCAAAAATGGATGCCTTTTCACTGCAGAAAGATCATGGATGAATTTTTCGTTGAAGACATGGGTCTCCCATTACACTCGAAAATTACACTTGCCACTCTAGCATAATTTATTCCGTTGATGGCCAAGAAAACTAGTCGTAGCAACTGATTGATTTTGTTTATTATATTGACATTGTCCCGGTGTTTAAACACTGAGCATCAACTTTGAAAAGCCACCATTTTACACGAACAGAATTAATATTGGCGTCAACGACGTTGCGCCCACATCTAAGGGCATGTTTACAAAAGTCAAAGCAACGAGCAGCAACGCTTCACTTGGGGCACGTCGCTTGCACTTGCAACTGCGCGTGCTGGCAGTAGGCTTACCGTTGTGTTGGCACCAAGCAAAGTCGTCACTCCTGTTTTATGGCATTGACGGAACTGTCATATTAGTTGATGCAGCCATTTTCCCTACTGCAGCGCGCAGCATAACACGTGCACGCGTTGCGCTTGAAAATCAAAATGAAGTTGATTTTCGCTAGAAGCTTGAAAATACCATAATGCTTCGCGTGGAAGCATTAAGCCTGAATAAAGCTCTTTTTTTTAAGGGCAGAGCTACATGCTTACGCGCCAACATCAACTTAATAAACAAGACCAAACTGTCTAAGAGAATCTAGTACAATTTAAGCATCTGCAACAGAACAATCACCTGAAGTTAACGAAACCCACTCCCTTTAATAACCTATTCTTTCGTGATGGCTGCCATTAAGTTTACTTCTCCAATCTCCATTCCATCAGACAGTTTTTCTTTCTTTGTGCCAATCTAGTAATGTTGGTGGTAAACCGGTTCTGATGGTGTACCATGGTACCAAAAATACAATGGTATCAAATACTGTGAATTGTTATTGTTTTAAGGCCTAAAATTATGACAATAGTTCATTTACTCCTTGAAAACATCATACCGCTTACTATGAAAATTCATCTTATCTTATTTTACAGTTAGTACGTGTTGTAGGACTCAAAGCAGTGCAACAATCAGTTACAGATCAACAATAGTAAAATTGGAATTCTAAACAATGCACAAAAATGGAGCCAAATTTGCATTTCTTTGATGCTACAATCATGACAAATTTTAGATGTTTTTTTTTAATCAACTATGTTGTCTTTATAAGCTTAAATGGGGGGGGGGGGGGAGGGGGAATCAATAAATTTTTTCCATTAAAACTATACCAACAAAACACATTCTTCAATAGAATAAATTATTTAAAAATTGGATGTTTGCACCACAGCAATATAATACCAGATACCACCTCGTTCGTAAGTACTGGAGAAAACGAAGTACCGGGGTACTACACTAGGTACTGGCACCATCTGAGAGTGAAAATTTCTGGTACTGCTCAATACTACAATCTAATTGGGCGCCCCGTGCTTTTCAGGTTTTTTTAGTACAAGAGTTCAGCCATTTTGAGGAATTTCGTTTTCGTCTGAATATCGTAAAACTTTTTAAAGGGTATTTGATTTAATGGGAAAAAACAATGTGCGGTAGCTAAATATCGGCAAGCTCACCTGGCCTACAACAGTAGTACGAGTCTTACTATGTCTAACAAAAATACGTCAAGGCAAAATACAATTGACGACTATGCTCTGGAATAGCTTCAGTAATTGTACATACATCATACCGTTTCTTTTTTACATCAGCATTTCCAATTTACACCACCTTTTATACTATTATAGGCACTTTTTAAACATTTCTGTTTAACAACAGCTAGAGGTGTATCATCACAGTTATGCCGTGAAACCATACACACTGATTGTACAAAAATGTCATTATCTGCATGCACACTTTGTCAAAAAGTTTGGAGAAAATCGATGACGACGTGGCTGGGATAAACCCAACCAATTTGCTAAAACAGCTACCAAATAATACAATACAAAACTAACAAACAAATTCATAGTGCAATTCTTAGTAAAAATCCTATACTACCTACGGATCAAACACGTTAACTTTTATTGGCATCCCATTCATAAGGCAGTGTCGGCATTCAGTCTGGATTATACTTTGTATCACCCTACAACTTGTCTTTACTACATCTTCCTTCTAGCGCTATAGATTCAATTTCAACATGAAATCCACTATACATTAACGAGCAACGTTTTACTTTTTCAAAAATGAAAGGACGACCAAAATTCAATCAATTTGTAGTGATCGCTAAACCAGTTTCTTTCGCTAAAGGATGATCAGGCTCCTCCAGCCAGTGAACTACGTGTAGTTCAACAACCTTCACAAAAATGGCAATCACTAGCAATAAAGAATGACCTAAACTGCCACAATTATATCAAGTTGGAAGGTAATATTGTACTCTGGCAATCTTTCATTCATTACGATAAATGCAATTTCATCACAAAGCACAGAAATAAATATAAAAAAATAAACTTAACATACGGCTTTTAGCACCAACATTTAATCTAGCATTTTCGTATATGCCAAGATTGAATAAGACTTCAGTTGATATTGTGCTGCAAATTGTGTCGTAAGTGACCACATGAAGCTAAAGTGCACATGCTTAAAATGCTTTAAGGTAAAAATCGCAAAATAGTCGAGTTAAAGCCAACCTCTTCAGTCGTCGTTTTACTGCTACAAAACTAATGAAGAGCTTCATACATTAAAAAAAAAACTATTTATCACACATCATTAACTTCTGTACAAGTTTGCGGCACAACTTTGTGAAAGTTGGCGTCATTTTTCGTCAGGATACGAGTGGTTCACGCAGACTTCCGGAAACTCTCTCTCTTCTGGGGATAAAACGATGCTAACTTCAGATTAACTTCTGCGAAAATGGAAGTGCACACTCGCACAGGCAGTATCGATTGTTATCGCATTGGATACGAAGGATTGTATGGTTGGTTAGAAATTGGTTTTAACTGTGAATTATGTTGGCTTTACGAGTGACGTGACGATCTAATTATACAAAATTTGTGAATACGTGAGAATAAAGGCGTAGGGATTTTGGTAGACTGAATCAAATCACGTACATGCATGATGGCATAACCACCAACTTTTCCGTGATGGAGTAAATACCTCCCTGGACATAAGTAAGATTAGAAAATGGGTTATACTTTTTTAAAACATCAACCCCCGATTTTTACCAAATTTAAGGCGTAATCTCATGGGCGTTTACTGTACAATCTACAGTAAATCGGTCCAACTAACTTAATAATTCTATTTTTTATAGTAACAAAGTTAACATACAAATGTTAGTGGAATTATAGTAAATGAACTGGAGCAGTTTTACTTGAGGATTTATCATTTCGCTATAGTGAAAATAAAATTGTGACTATGATTACAAATCATTTAGTAAATGCACATGCATCATATTGAGCAAAGCCATAATAAAAACAACACAAGTAAAAACCTTATGTAAGTTGTTGAACCCAATACTTATATTGTACCAGCTTACGGTGAGGCTTCTTCAGAGGTTGGCGACTTTACTCAAAAAACTATTACGTAGACATGCATTTCAAGAAAAAATACTTTTGAAACACATTATCTCTTAGAAATAAATCAACTAACCGGGAAGATCGCCCTCCTTTATACGTGCAGAAATCCACCGGTCACAAGCCAACTGGCAAGTAAGTTGGGCTGGCCGGCAATTAAAATATTTTTCTTAGCTGTCCATTCGGCCGGTAAGTAGGTGACAAGGCCGAACTGAACTGAACATATTTTCACTTCTTGTTGCTCGATTTTAATATTGCCATGTCCCATTTTAAAGATTTTTGTGCCAGCTTTCTGATGGTCCTCTTATTAAGCTCTTACTGATTAGAAATTATAAGGCAGAATGGTACTCTAATAGATATTTTTGTCCAAAGGTTTTGGAACCTGTGCACCTACAAGGCCATGTAAACATAACACAATATATAAGATACTTGTACTCTTGACAGATGCAAAGATGAATTAATATTTGTTGTCATCGGTTTCGGCTGTCTAAAATTTTTTTTTTGGCAACAGTTTTACTATCTGTGATTAAAAATGTTTTGTCTACCGGCCAATGGCGAGTTAACAAAAATATGAATCGGCACCTATATCCTCCTTATACTGAAGTCTCACTGTTCAACAGGAAGTATTTACAAATGTTTTGGAAAGCACCATCCTATCAGTCAACAAAACCGAAGCACAATCTATATTACGAGGTAAACAAACTGAACACAGTATATATGTACCGACTCTTACGATAGTCCCTTTTAACACCATACAACCAACATTTAACCATATCTTTTGCACGAAAGGGAAAAAGTAACGTTACAATAACCATAATTCTCTTGACTTAAACTTTAAGTCATGTTTCGCACGTTCGTCCTGAGAAACAAGTTACAAGAAGTTGTGGAATTTTAATTAATGATCTAAGAGTTCCATGGCTTGCTCGTTGGCAGCTGGAGCTTCTCCACTTTGGGATGGACCGCCTGCAGATGCGGTCTTTGGTCCCACTGGAGTCGTCACTGCGAAATTGGCACTAAGTAGTAATGGAAATGCAGCATCCTGGTCAATTGTCATTGCACGTATGTCCTATGAATTAACAAGAAACATATGATTAAAGATAATGTTGCAAAAGGCTAACTTGCAATGAACAGCTAGCTAATGAACAGAAATTGCAATGAACAGCAAAAATAACTTGCACCTTAGCATGCAAGTAGGGAAGGGCAATTATTCCATTAGTTAATAACCTCCGCGTTAGTTAAAACTAAGGCTGTACCGAACGAGAATTTTTCAGCCAAACCGAACAAACCTTAAATAAGCCGAACACTTCCGAACCGAACAAAAATATACCAAACCAATCTATCTTAAACTAAATGTAAAAGTACTCAGTTCACAAAGATTCATCAAAGCACAAGTTTCTTAACAAATGTAGGTATTTTCACATGGACTTGTGAGTCCATAGATGTTGAAACTCTGTTTAACATAAAAATTTTCCACTACTTTTACATTTTCCCTTCCAACTTCTGAACCGTTACAGCTAGGAGATTTGGCTTGGACCAACAGAAAGCTGGCGAAAAAACCTTCAAAATGGTGTATTCAAACATCAAAATCCGTCGATTAGAAGTAAAAATATGTTCGGTTTGGTATTTTGCATTTGAAAGACCGAACACCGAACCGAACCGAACACCCTCTGCTCGGTTCGGTCCAGCCTTAGTTAAAACTTTTAATTTCCGTACGATTTCACCAGGGACACACATTTTCTGCAATTACAGAATTTCTAAGCGCTTTTCTATTGTTTATTGTAAATTTCCGTCAAATGGTTGAGAGGTGAGCTACCATACAAGTTCAATGAACAAAACTTTCATTGAATTTGCAGAATCCAGCACTTTTTAAAAGAAAAACAGAATTTTAAAGATAAAATTAGTTTTCGTTTATTCAAAAATCCTTGCCTTTAATTATTGGCTTAAATTGTTTTACTGCTGTATGCCAAACCTCAAGCTTCTGTAGCTCGGAAGCTCCCCACTAGACGGCGCCCCTGCTCACATTCCAGCAGGCATTGCTCCACCAGACGGCTTCCCTGCTCACATCCCAACAGGCATCGACCAGCACTTTCGTTTGGAGAACTATCTCGTTTGGTGAGAGCGGGGGAAGGTGGGTGGGTTTACCTAAAGGTACTCAAGTATTTTCTTGATAAGTAACAAGTAATTTTAACTTTAAAATTCCATTTTCAATTTCATCCAAAAATGTTTCCTTTTTAGTTATTGCGAAGCTATCTGCACAGAGGATATCCGTAATCTTGTTAACGTTACATATTACACCGGAACGCACCTGATACAAGCCTTCAATCCACTTAACCGGCAGTCACTTCTTGCCCACATCACTGTCAGCTATAACATGTTCTTTCGAGTTTGCACCTCCAGCAGCCTCACTGATATCTCGCAAATAGTGGCTGATGAAAATGTTTTTTGTTGAACCACGAACAAGCTGCCACAATTTCGTCTAGGAGCACCCCCGAATCAAAAGCCTAGGACGATGCCAATGCTCTGAATTCGTGTGCTCGCACTTAAGGTTGATGTTGTGACGTCTGGGGTGATGTCGTATGCTCATTCCATCACCTAGCAAATCCACATTCCCAGTTTCGTTGGAGGAACTGGCATTGTCGTAGGTGTGTAGCTTTTCTAGGTTGCGAAAAAGGAGCATGCGAGAAGCATCCTTCCCACAAGACAGGGGTGCAGGCAATGGTTTTTTAGAAGCTTCCAGCTAAATACGTACGCCACGGATCGTGCACTGTACCCTCTTCCCATACAGAGGTTTCACCACCGGGCAGAGAGCTCTGATGACCACTGGAAGTGGGAGTTCATCTGGTTCTTTGCACGGTATTTGGGTGAGAATACAAGTTAAAGGGTGATGCTTGACCAGTCCTTTGTGAAGAGAATGCGACCAACAACCCCCTCCCTTCCCCCTCGTGAACATCGCCAATTTGCACTAATAGGCTGCTGTTGCCAATGTTACCAGGAAAACCATTTTCTGGATAAGATGCAGAAGTGAGGCTTGTCACAGAGGTTCGTAAGGAGCCGTAGATAAGCTTGTAAGCACTATCAGGATGTTCCAGGCAGGTAAAAGACGACGAACCTGAAGCCGGAGGATGCTGATAGCCTGAATCAATCACGATTATCACCACATTGTGTACTGGCTATTTTTCCTGACAGAGGGAAATACAGTTTGATTACAGATTGGTAATCGAAGACAAACTGGCCCGGAAAAAAAATGTTCAAGGAAAGTCGCCAGGCATGTCACTGAGGGGTCGCAGGGGTCCAACCTGTTCTCGCCATATTAGGCAAACCATCCTGGAAATTCAGCTACTCACACCTAGACTGTCAACTCGTAACATTGGAGCAAGCTGTCACCACTGCAGATGAGAAACTCGCTTCGTTTAGTCTGTGTTTCAGCAAGTTTATGCATGAAGTTGAAGTGTTTGGACCTGATGTTGGGTAAGCTGATCCGGTTCTGGGGGAGCGGGATTGGGTCTTCCTTAAGTCCAGCAGGTTCACAACCAGGACGCCGTCGACCAAAGAGGGGTTACCAGGATGAAAGAGCCCTGGAACGACCTGATTTTGTTCAGTACCTTTTGCAGGATGGATAATGGGGGAAAGCTAAGCAAACATCCTAACCCGCGCAATGTTGAGGCTGTCCGATCCGCCTGAGAGTCCAAGAACGAAGAGATAGCTGTGGATTTGCCCATTGGAACAGGTAGTGACAGGACCACCCAGGGTGTTCCCCACTTCTGAAAGATCATCCAGCAAACCTAGTGGCATAATATCCATTCCGCTGTGGGAACCTTGTCCGTACGTGAAAGTTCATCGCCCAGGACGTTCAATTTCCCAGCAACGTGTCTGGGTAGTGATGCACCATGTGATACACCAGACACATGGCTAACAAATTGGAAGCCTCCTTCAAAAGGGTGCGACGGCAGGTTCTGCACCCAGTCCATACATACACCACTACTGTGGCAATGTCAACCATGACTGCCACTACTTATCTTTCCAAAAGCGATGATTAGGTCGTCACGGTAAATACAATGGCACTCAGTTCTTGGGTATTGATGTGAAGTTCCTCTTCCTTCCGACCAGTCCTGGAAGCTGTGTGGACACCCAGGTAGACACCCCAGCCCAGGGTCGAAGCTGAAGAGTAGAAGATAAGGGGAGGGGCGTCATTTGGTTGTGTTCCCAAATCCACCACTACAGAGAAATTCAGGACAGATTGAACAGAGGAATCTCATGTTTCCAAGAGTGCTGTGGGAACCACTTGTCTTTCCTGAACCAGTACATGGGCCTGGCCGTCCAGGCACCTAGAGTCAAAAGCATTACTACGGAATCCATTTGTCCTATCGCTGCTCACAATTCTCAGACAGACATCAAATCTTGATGCAGAAGGGATGCTAAGGACGATATCAGCTTCACGATCGTCTCTTACAATGAACGTATCAGAAAGTTTGAAAAGTCGAAGTCCAGAAATACGAAGGTTTGGCCGAGTGCACGCGTGATTTCACAGCATTGATGCTTAGGCCTTGTAAAGAGGGACAGACATAACCGATGGTCACAGAGGAGGTTCCATGGTAGAGGTAATGGAACAGCCAGTTGTCAAGATATGTGTGAGAGCGTACGCGATGGCGAAGAATCCCCATACTACTGCTCACAGGATGGATGTGAACATATGGGGCGAAGTGCTAAGACCGAAAGGAATAACCTCAAAGTGGTACGTACATCCTCCTGAAAAGAACTGGAAGCGATGGAACACAGATGGGTGCAGGGGCACACAGAGGTAGGAGTCTTCTAGATCCACTGAAACTGGTACTCACCTTGTCGAAGGGACTCTGACTGTCGCCACCGTTTCCATTTGGAAGGGAACTTTTTGCTTAAAAGAAGTCAGTGTGCGCAGGTTGAAGATCATGCAGATGCCCCCGGTTCTTCTTTGGGGTGACCCGTGCGGAGCTGTAGAATTCCGGAGTTCCCGGCGGCAAAAAAGCGAAGGGCACCCTTCTTAAGAAGTTGCAGGACCTCTTCCTGCAGCAGCCTGACTATTGGTAGATTGTGAAGCCACGGTGGACCCAGAGAGAGCAACAGGAAGGTGACGAACCGGGAAACATAACTTTGCCTAACTATTGATAGGACGAAAATATCCGACGTAATCTTTTCCAGTCATTCACGTGGTGCTTTTTCAGACTGCACCCTCCCCCTCCGTCTGGTAGGTGGGGGCAGGCCATCCCTCGTCAGAATCATGAGCGGGAATGAAGGGACCCACATTACTGCCCACCAGGATCCCCTCTACTTTTCCGAGCAAGCGCCGCATCCTTGAAAAGGAAAGGATGAACCATCTCGTTCAGATTGCTGGGGGTTGAATGGCATCTGAAATCCCCCTCCCCGACTTGACCTGCTGGCCGGTGGGGCAGAGATGCCCCCCGGGGGGGGTCCTGAAATGGTTCTTTGTGGAAGGGGCAAACATCGTTCTTGACCTGTGGTTGTCCTAAGGCCGCTGGTTTTGAGGCAGATGGGGTTTCACCTTTTCCTTTAATGCCGAAGCGAAGTTCAGCAGTTGAACGTTGCAGAGCTTGGAGGATGCATTTAACGGGAGGAGCCACAGATGACCAATTGTGTCTGTGGGGATATCCATTGCAGATTCAAGATAATTATTATGCCAATGTAGGTATTCCGCTCGTAGTCCCCGATTGAAGCAATCCTCTTAAAAAGACGAGGCCCTCTTCATTAGTTGTGTACCATCCAGCAGTACGCTGTCGTTACTGGACAAACCAATCTGGAGGGCCACCACACGCTATGTGCTTGAATTCCAACAATGTATGCCCTGGTCCACACCACCTTCGACAGTCACAGGTCTTGTTTCGTCAGCTTCTGAATCTGGAGAGTCTACTACGGGAAGACGAGCGACTCCTCTCCGTGGGGAAGCCATACCCCTCACGATGCGAAGAGGAGGAACTTTTTTTAAGCAGTGCAGCTCCGGAGCCCCTACAATTGCGAAATTGGACGTTTCCGGAGGCAGAGTTCGTCATGAACAATGCCAGCATGGAACATGATTTTCAGTACACTCCCTCCGACTATCAAAACTGGTTTACGTCAAGCCGAAGGAAACGAACAACTGCTTTGCTTGAACTTGAACGCGGGCCGGCCCGCGATCTCGTATATTCTGCCTAAACGTCCTCAATGGAGCCGTTTAGGCAGAATATACGGGATCGCGTGCAAGCCCGCATTCAAGCTCCTCCCTTACTTTTTTCATTTCCTCCTCTCCTTCCACCTTCCTCAACCCCTTTTCACTTTTGTACTAATCGTTGATAACTTTTTTACCCGGATCGTTTGATTTTTATTCTCACCTCGAAACCATTTTTCGTTGATTGATAATGAGGTTGCATGTTTCCTTGTGAACCCAAATTGTTAATCCTGAAAACTGTTGCATTGTTTGTTTGTTTATTTGTACAACTTCCGTGTGAAATCCATGCTGCTGTTACAATTGACTAAGGCTCGGCCAATACCGATATTGGTATCGGTATTGGATCCGTATCGGCTAACTAGTTTTGGTCAAGTATCGGTTTTTGCGATATCTTCGCCAAAAATTGTCCGTTTTTGATGTTCCAATACACCATATTAACCGTTTTTTCGAAAGCTTTCCAATGGTGCTAATTTTAGAGCGATAGCTTCTGTCGTCCTCAAGTTATTTAACAAAAACCAAAAATATGTGCCAAAAAACTCACTTTACTGCAAGATGCATGCTCATTGAGCTTTGAGATTCGGAATTTTTCATCAAATTTTGTTTCTGAGTATGGAAGAAACATTAACTTTGCTGGAAGCAATGCACTGAAGTAGCAGCATTGGTATCGGTGATGAAGCGTCAGACCGTATCGGTATCGAATCGGTTCGGTCAAAGTTGGTATCGGCCGAGCCTTACAATTGACACACATCACAAATTATTCTACCAGTTGGTTTTTAACATATTGTTTCTAACAATTTTCAAATGATTTTCCTTAATTACCGGCCCAAAATATTTTCGATCCGATTTTTCGATATAAAGAAAAAAAGAAAAAGACTCTACGAGTTGTACTTGCACAGTGTACAAAATTTTATCCAATTTGGTTCAGTAGTTTCGGTATGATGCACTACAAAGATACCCCAATGAATCAATGCACAAGAACCTACGCTCGCTCTGCTCCAATTATTCTTGTTGTGAATGCAGTTCCATTACCAGTTCCTTCACTCGTGCCAGTTCCAATCGAGTTTCATTACCAATCCAGTTCAATTAACAGTTCCAATCCATTTCCATTACTGTAATTTCACACGTATAACCCGCGAGTTATACTACTTTTTTCTTAAAAAGCTGGCCTGCAGGTTACACGAGAGTGCGAGTTATACGAGTTATATGCTAAAACAAAACAAAAAAATACCCATTTCTCAATATGCCAAACGTTCGCCTACTCACACTGCAGTGATACGAATCATGTGAAAATCGAGGTGAAAATCATAATTTTCCCACTTTTCGCCATACATCTCTTGTAATAATTCATTAAAACATGCAGCTCTTGCTTCAAGATTTGAGTTGTTTTAATTGTTAATATCAAAATTTGAAATCAATTTGTAATTAACACCAGCCAATTTTGTTCTACTTTCGAGCATCGGATTGTTGATGGCTTACTTAGCTCTGGTCTGGTCTAACTTCATCTTCTTGGACAAAGAGTGCCTGGAGCGCGTCACCGATAAACAGCATTGGCATTTTTCAAGGATGAACGGGTCGTGCACCGCTGGTTATTTATGGTACCAATCATTAAATGTGCTAAAAGGTATGCAGTATAAAGATAATACACAGTATAAAAAGACAAAATAGCTGTTATTTTACTTTGGATTACAAGATAATAAATGTTTTGGAAGGCCAACAGCCTGGTATTCCAGTACGCACTGGTGAGCTCGTTCAAACTTCGTTAAACCTTGTAGATTACTCGCGGGTTATATAGGGATGCCGGTCACACGAGTTTTTTTTTTTAATCGAACCGCTTTATTTTTTTGGTGGTGCGGGTTATCTGGGAGGTGGGTTACATGCGTGAAATTATGGTACTCATGCCATCTGATACTTGTTAAACAAATTTCTAAAAATAATTTTGTTCTTGCAATTAGTCAAACTACCAAAATATAAAAAAAAACGTACGAAAAATGGAAGAACCATGTTATTTTCTTTGCACGGTTTAATATTATTACTCATCTGATCAAGTACTACCAAGAATTTATAAGGTTGGGGAGGAGAATTTATAACTCTATAAGTCCCTATTGAAACGTGTGACATTCATTCCTTTTAGTTTCATCAGAGTTTTCAGAGGACGCCAATCGTTCCATCTGGTAATTTTTTCTCATTTTTCAGCCCAAATCTAAAGTAAACTAAAATACAACTAAGCTAAACTAAATAATAATTAAATACAAGCTAGTTTAGTTAAGTTTTAGGCTGATAACTGATTAGAAATTTCTACATAAAACTCATGGCACCCTCTATAAATTTATGAAATATTTAAGTGAAATAATGAACTCTATACTTAGACGGAACTAATAGGAATGAATCTAAGACGTTTAAGGGGGTCACAAATTCTCCTCCCCAGCCCTATAAATAAAATAAATTGTTGGTAATACTGATGGGATTTCTGTGTTGGGAACAGAAATTATCTGGAATCCTACACCTACCTCATTTTTTCCTAAAGATACTACTTTTAGTCCCGTTGTAGCCGTGTATTTAATTTGTTTCTGTTCATCTAGAGATGCTACTGTCAATCTAATCACAACAAATAAAAAGTTAACAGAAAAATAAGTTGTCACAGTATACTTTCAAACAAAACTGACTGAATTTGAAATTTTTTAAACTACCGATTACTTACTTGTACATAATGTTTCGTCGCACTTGTAGACTCACAGAACTCTGGTATTCGCCATCTGTTCTGTGGTTTCTTTTAAATTTGATAACTCTAAAAGAAGAAAAAGAAGTCATGTTTTTTGCGTAACAGGGCCCTTTCTGGTCACCTTTTCGAGCTAAATATGAACTAAAAGAAACAGTAAATATCCTATTGAATAAACTGTATTGCAAGTCTAAAGATTTCTTTTTATAAGGAATACAGAAATAATTTTCTCATAGCAAACGGCAGTAAATTCTTAACTTGTAGGTGCCCTCTTTACAATACGACGTGTTACGTTTGCACAATTTACCCCCATCCCCTAGCACTGAGCGCATCGTAACAAAAAATAAGCTAATGTTACGACATGCAATTGCTCAATCAGGAAATTATTAATAACGTTTGAAAAAACTTGTACCGATCAGCTTTTTTTTTGCAAAACAGTCACGACGGGCTCACAAAAAGAGAAGACTGGCACAAAAGAAAGGCATTTTAAATTTTCGGGATATGCTTGTTCCTTCTTCAGAAGCACTTTTTACGGTCAACGATTTCACCTTCACATGCCGCGATATTTTTTTTTTATCTATTCTCTATCCTAGTAGAAGCAAAACCAGGTCTCACCAGCCTCCATTCTTCCATTCAACCACCACTTCCTCCATCTTTACTCTTACCACCAACCAATGTAAAGTCGTCGAAAAAAGTTGTCTACTCAGTTCCTTCTCTTTCTTGTACATTTGTTTACATTGGAGAAACCAATTGAAGAAAGACTAATAAAAGAAAACATCAACTGCAAGGGACCTCAATTCTGCTCTGCTCACATCCAAAATTATACAGGAAGCTCACTTAAGAGCACTGCAGTCCCTCGCAAGAAAAAAATTCTCTCCTATAAGGTGCCCTCGATGAATCCTTCCGAGCCGACCAATGATTACATCAATTATTTGAACAGTTCAGATGCAAAAACCAGATTTGACCCCGTTTGGAACTTAGTAGAAAATCGGAGCGCCGTCTAACTCGGCTAGTAAAGATTAGTGGTTAGCTGACGAGCGAGGCAGACGAGATATGAAGGCATCTCGGCAACAATGTGAAGGTGGATAGTTAACCGTTAAAATTGCTTCTGAAAAAGGGGAACAGGTATACAAACGGTAATTCAAGTTGACTTTCGTTTGTACAAGTCGTTACGTGGTGTAAGCGTTACATTTTATTCCAAAGATGTCTGAAATTTGCCACTGCCACTGTCTAAAAAAGAACAACATCTGAGATGCTTGGAATCCATTGCCATCAGATTACATGAAACGGGAGGTATTTCCTTAATGAACATCCAAGGGCCGTCATTCCCCCGAGTGGAAAACATCGTTGGAAGAGACTTAAAGCAAGAGCTGGGCACGAAGTGGAAGCTTGACGGGTTGGTGAAAGCGCTACCCACAAAATACGGGAGGCCACTACGACGAACGGCAGTTATGGATTCGAAAGCAGACGACGACGATGTAGTGAACACAAGAAAACTTTTGTCGTAATGCCTGAGGAAGATGGCAGTCAGCCATTGAAAATCTGCAAGAAGTAGACACTGTCTTGTTTGTGAAAATGAGCGGTAAATAATTTAATTCTCCGAATTATAACTCTGAAACTGTAACTGGTGTCGTATCCTGTATTCAACTGCAGGAGAAAGTAGCTGAACCTAGCCAGCATCTGCTTCAGCATTGGTGTGTCGATATTATGTTGTCCAATATTGTTTTAGTTTCGTACGTAGCCTTTTTTCCCTAACACACTTAATATTCCAGTATTGGCACCAGCCGTAATTCGCCTTGTTAACGCCCTCCCCCCCCCCAACCTACGTAAATTTAGTGAAAAAAGGGGGGAGAGCGTCAACACGACTGCCAAAATTTTGGAGTTGTAAAACTCTGGATAAGCGATAACAATGCAGTAATAAAAGAGCACGTCTCAACCCATAAGAGACACTACTGATGAATATGCGCTAGGAGTCACACTGCTTATTGGTTGAGAGGTCTGGCAGGAAGATATCCAGTCAAGAGAAAAAGATATGTCCATGCGTTCCACTCAAGACTGAATGCTCAAAAAGGACCACGGAAGCAAACAAACGATGCCGGTTTCACTGGAAGTTGGCTGCATAGGCTATGTGTGGTCCAGCGAAGTTAGGAATCATACTGGTCGAAAACATCAAACAGTAGCAGTACCTTGTTGCAAATTTGATACGGAAAAAGACAAACATTGTTTCCTTCAAGTGAGGGGGTGGGTGCCAACATGACCAAACTGTATTTTCCGACTTTGGCAAAATATAGGCATGGCGTCAACTAGGCGATTCATGGCAATCTAACCCACAGCCGCCTAGATACGAATGTACGCCTTCAACGTATAACAGCGAAAAACTAAGTCCCAGCGCGAGCTTTGTGAGGGGTCCCCGGGGACCCCGAGCAAAGCGGGCAGTCACAGCCCAGTGGTCAGCGTCATCGGCTCCAAACCAAGAGAATGCCGGTTCGAATCCGAGAACCGACCCAAGTACCATATGGACTCTAAAAAAAGGGGTCTAAAGTTCTTTCAGGCGGTTATGGGATAACAATACAGCAGAACCAGAATTGTCCTAACTAATTTGGACCTAGAATATTCTATTAATTAAGCATTTCAGGTAATCCAATTTACATACTATGCAAAGGAAAATAAACTTTAATATCAATTAGCTCTCACCCACAAAGATCTCTAGACAACTATTTCGCCCTTGTTTGGGCTCGTCAGTAGAGAATACTTTGTGGAGGAGAGCTAGGCTACGCTTGCTAGGGCAAATGACAAGGGCGAAACTAATACGGTTTCAGCAAGCGAAAGAGCAGAAACGTCGTAGGCCTGGGTGTCAACCATTCAGTTGAATGGAGCCCCAAACAAGCAGACGTTTCTGCTCTTTCGCTAGCTGAAACCGTATTCATTTCGCCCTTGTAATACACTTTTTATTTGGTTCCGTGTTAATGCTGGAGCACTGAGCTTTATCGTTAAGAAAACTACAAGAATATTCTAAGTTGACAGGCTATCAGAAGTAAAGCAAGCTCAGTTCTTTCTCCACTGTCCAAGCAAAAACGAGAAGATTTTTTTAATACAGTGAAATCTCCCTATAATGAAGTCCAAAGATCCTTGGAAATAGAATGTTGCACCAGGTTTATCGTTATAAACCAGCATTTTTTCATGCATTGTTACAGGAAGAGTCTGAAAAATGCATTGTTATAACAGGTTTATTGTTCTAAAAGGTATTGTCGTAATAAGGTTATTTCAGATAATGGGTTACTCAAATAATCAGACAACCTAAGTTTTACTTTTACCGTACACACGTGTTTCCCAGTTCATCGCTACTGACCAAAATACAACGCCTAATTTTCCAACAGCTAGTAACTGAATAACTTGCATAAGCAGCATAAAGAGACTAGTAGTAGTTTATACTTTTTCCATTCCTAGTATAGTAAAGAAAAGAATCACGTACCTTCTGTCATATGTAACAATGAGATCTAGTCCAAAGTTGTAACCTGTCCACCGCCACATGTGCTGGAAACACAATGGTTTTCAATTTTTAGAAGTTCAAAAACAAGAAATTACCACCTAGTTTAAGCAATGTAACACAGGAATAAAAAACTTGGGACATCAGCATAATGTTGGATAAAAAATTGGATGTCATCAAATACTCTACATTAAGTTTTTTAGGTAGGAAAAAATCTTTGGTTCTCAGGATAGTGTAGGTCTACCTTTTTTATTTTTCTAACAGTACAGAAAGGTACTGTTTTGGGCTGGAGGTTAGAAAATAAATTGTACTTGATGTAACACCCTCCCCTGATTTTTACCAAAAAAAATGCAATGACCATAGGGCCTTCAAATTACAAATTACGATTTACGGTGCACTGCCTTGACAAGCCAGAACCTAACTTACTTGTCCATCTGTAAGTAAAATGCGGCCACAGCGAAGGCAAACTTTTGAGAATTCTTCCTCAGTCATCTGCTTAGGACTACAAGTGAAAACGAACAAAACAAATAAAACGAGCAACAGTGCTAGTGCTAACTGAAAGTAAGTCAATTAAAATTATAAGCAAATTGCATAATGTAAAATAGAAATCCCCTTTACAAGCTTTTACCCGAAAGCTCCACTCCTGTGCTGGTAGCATTGTCGTTTAATGAATTTGTGAAGAACTGGTTCACAATTCTGTGTTGTTTCTGGCAAATCGAACGTTCTACTGTTCAACACAACTGTTCAAAATTTCTATGTCCCCATTCATTTCTCATTTCTTGCGGGAATTACCCTTCGACTGCCCAAGACTCTGGTCGAATCACGTTCCTCCACGATTTTGAACCCCATTCAGTTCCATACTTGTTGTACACATCAACTGACCTCTTAGCAGTCGACGGCAACAGTACATTTTTAAAATCCCAAATATATGGTTAAATTTCTTAGAATGCGCTGGTACGCATTGTAATCCAAGCAGGGATTGACAGAACCCGGATCTTTCGGATCCGTAATCGATTCGGATAAATTTTTACAGTTTTACTGATTTTTCAATAACTTTGTCAATTTTTGGCTATTGTGGACATTCCAATACTCTATTTGAAGCTTTTTCCTGAGGTTTTCCAATTTCAGGTTAATAGCATAAACCATTCAGAATTTACACGAGGAAAAACCAATGAACAAGTGTTGAAGTTTACTCAATCTTACGTAGAGAGAAAATTCAGTCGCTATAAAATACAATGGGCAAAAACTATTCAGATTTAAAAAGAAATGTTGAGATACATTGTTGCAGAACATACTGTGAAAAATTAAACTCGTA
>JAHWFP010046215.1:0-10654 GCA_023313725.1 Lithobius niger | reverse complement strand
TCAAAGCTAAATGTGTTAATTTAAAATCCATTAAAGTTAAATTAAAGTACGAAAGTGTTAAATCCACGTACAAAAGTGTCAAACTGACTTGCAAAAGCGTTAAACCAAAGTTCAGAATCTTAACTCACACCCAAGCTAATTGAGCTCTTGTGACACACTGTTTCATTTTTACTGGAACACCGAAGTTATTCACCAAAATTTACCTGTGGAATTAATAATCACAGCAAAGCACAATTTAAAAGGTTAATACAGACAGCATTAACAAGCAGCATTAATAAGGTAAAAATACAGACAGCATTAACGAACAGCCACTTGAGAATTCAAGATATGCTAATCTGAGAAAGAGAGAAAATGCGAGATATCCTGGGTTCCAGTCCCAGTCGAGTCAGTTATTTTTTCCCCTCAGAATAGTGTGTATTCTCTCAATATTTCAAACAGGACAGAAGGACAAATACGGTCGATAAGTGTTAAATAAATACGGATGCAAACCTATTTACGTTGCTTTTTGGACTTAAATGTCAAACTTCCTGAGCGGGGGGATCGAACCAAAGGCCAGAGTCCTAAGATTACATGAAAAGTGTATGATTATGTGTGTATGTGTGCGTGTTAAAGGCTGCCTGTGGACGTTTCCTTAGACCATGTCAGTATGACTGAGCGGTAGGACTCCAGCCTTTGGTTTCAAAGGTCGTGGGTTCGATTCCCCGTTCAGGCAGTCTGACATTTTAGTCCAAAAGGCAACGTAAATAGGTTCGCAAGCGTATTTGTTTATTCTCACAAGACACACTACTGACTGTCTGTATCATATTTACATGTGGAATGTTTCCTATCATCACCTAGTTCCTCCTTACTGTGATTTAACGTATCGCCATCCACCCTTCCGCAAAAATGGATGAAAACATGTACCATTAATGGAAAATGTTTCTGCAACGCCACTGTTTCCACACAACTTCGGAATCGATTTTGCTCAATTACAAGTCGCAGTTACAACAGCCGACGTACCGCAAGACAGAACGTCACTCGCGTCCTTATCTTCAAGGAATCCATCCAAGACGACGTCAACCAGTAATAAACTATGCATGCCGTCGTACAAGACCGTCGTCGATGGTACCGATTATCTCCGAATGTCTCTTCCTACCACCGGATTCTTTCTTACCATTGGAGACGGAAGCAAGATGGAAGGAACGGGCTGTCAAACGCAACCCGCAGTGTCTGCAACTTACCCCCTCTCGACAGTTGCCCCCTTCAAGCTATGATGCGGGATGATGGTATCTGTGTGGAAACAGGGTATTTGCATTGCTCCCACATCAAAACAGAACAATCGGAACGTTTATTGGAATCAGATATCGTCTTTGGGGGGCTCCAAAACTCAAACTGACTGCTTCAAGGAGAAGACGGACTTGTTCTTGGAGAAGAAGAAAATCGCTCGTTGTAGCAAAGAAGTCTGAAAGACCGATATTTCGAAAGGGAGGAAAGGGGTGGGGGCGATGGGTTCTTTAAATGAAACGCCAATAGAAATTGTAAAATTTAACATTAAATAGTCAAAAACTAATCCTTGGATACTTCTGTATCTCCGTTCTCGTGTTTATCCACTAAAAAATTACCTGTCCTTAGGGTGTGTTTATGCAATAAGACCATCTCGTCCACGAATGCTATTTGCTAGTCAACCGTTATTTAGTTACGATTAGTTCCAGTTTCTAGTACACGAATGTTGCAATACATTGCAAACTAAATCTATTATATATAACAACACGCATAAAGAACAAATTGCAGCAATATTTTAAACATTGCTACAACACTGTTGCATTTCACGCTATTTCCTAAATTTGTTATTGTCGCACGAAAAATAGCTTCTGGTAGTGATCGACCAACTCGATGCAAATAAATAGCTGCTCGTGCAAATTTAGTGAGAATTTTAGTAAGAAATTTAAGGCAAAAATAGTGAGAATTCAAAACGTAACATGCCTGCCATTTCAGGGTTACCGAATCGAAAACAAACCATCCAATGCTGGCATTCGGAAATTAGTCCGCCGTCTTGTACTGCAGTAAAAAGAACATTTTGCCGGCCCCCAGCCTGGCCCGCTAAAAATGGTTTCTTTGTGCCTAAAACATACTTAACCTGATAATTTAGCATTACATTCCTCGAATGTGATGTTCCCCTGGAGGTTTCTTCCGGTGCGCAGCCGCCTGCTTGCATGCCCCCTACCGCGCATGCGCTTGGTAGTCCTCCCTTATAAAAGCGACAGCGCGCACGCTATCGGCATTCATTTTACTCTCAATGTGTCAGGTGGTGACTCGAGAGGGGAGGCAGGGCGGGAGTTAGGTTAAGTATGTTTTAGGCACAAAGAAACCATTTTTAGCCGGCCAGGCTGGAGGCCGGCAAAATGTTCTTTCTTTGTTGCCAAAACATCGTAACCTGATAATTTAGCATTATCAGCAGACCTCGTCACGTTCGGTGGCGGGCACCGTCCTGAAGAGCGCCCCGGGGTGCAAGCAGGCGTTCCCCCAAAAACTTTTTATCTGGAAGAGAAAAATTTGCACTTTATTCAGAACAGATGATAACAGGAAGTTGGTCTCTTTCGTAGGATTTGGTGGCCCTGAAAAGGACCGTTGTTTGGGTCTTGCTTCCTTCTGGATGGCTTGCTTCCTTCATGGATGGCTTGCGTCTGTGTTCTGAGTGCTTAATGGGGAGTTGACCACAATTCTGGCTGTGACGATTGGTCCCAGCCGGTGTAGTCCTGATTCTTCTCTTGACATATCCCTCAGATAGTGGGAGGTGAAGGTTGTTTAGTGGCGCCAGGATGCTGCTGCTAGGATTTCTTCTATTGGGATGGCATTGTGGTGGGCCCATGATGTGGAGACAGCTCTTACTTCGTGCGCCGTCATTCTCATGCTCTCATTCGGAGTTTTGTCATAGGCTGCTTCAATTGTTTTCTTAATCCATTTTGATACCATAGCTGCTGAAGTTTCACCAGATTGGGGATCAACTGGGAGAAAGAGTTGGTTCCTTCCTTGGCGGATGTCTTCATGCTGTGTCCGGGCTAGGTAGAAACGTAAGGCTCTGACTGGGCATAGGAGGCGTTCAGGTTCGTTTCCAACTAGGGTGATAAAGCTGGAAAAGTGATTGGTTTCGGTGGTTCCGAGGGTTTCTGTGTTTTGGCTCTGAATGTTGATCTTGGGTATAGCGTGACAAGGAGAAGTTGGGGCCAAAGATGCAGTATGCAGGATCTGCTGATAGGGCTTGGATTTCAGAACAGCGAAGGCTGACAGCTAAGGTGACGAGAAAGACCGTCTTGCGGGTCATGAGATGAAGGGAGGTGTCTTGTAAGGCCTCGTATGGTTCGCCCATTAGGGACTGGAGGACGAGAGAAAGATCACAGTCTGTTATTGTAGGTCTTTCATTTTCGTATGAACGCAGAAGGGCTGAGATTCGGTAGTCATCAAGTAAGTTGGTGTTGTTGGCGGCTTTGAAGACGGTGTTTAGAGCTGAGTGGTATACAAGTATTGTAGAGCCTTTGAGTTTCTCGATGTTGAACAGGTCTCTAAAGAAGTTTAGGAGGGTGGGAAGAGGTGGGTTGATAGGATTAGCTTGTTTTGTGATACACCAACGAATCCATTTAGACCAGTGGCTGTCATACATCCGGTTAGTGGAATCTCTGGTTGCTTTTGAGGCGATGCGTTCGGCCTCTTCTTGATGAATTCCAGCCTTTTTGAGAAGTTTGATGATAGTAGCCACCCGTGTAGGTTGAGGTTGGGTACGTTCGGGTGTAGCTTTGTTCCTTTCTGTTGGGACAGAAGATCTGGTTGAGGAGGTAGACTTATTGGAGTGTCGACTAGAAGTTCTAGAAGGAGTGGGAACCATGCTGCCGATGGCCAGAGGGGGGCTATGAGCAGGAACAAGCTCTGGGTTTCTTGGATTCTTAGAAGAACTTGAGGGAGGAGCTTGAAGGGAGGGAAGAGGTAGGCGAACAGGTTGTGCCATGGAAACGTCAAGGCGTCTACTGCGACTGCTGTTTCGTCCGGAATCGGGCTTACGTAGAGGGGAAGTCTGGCATTGTGCCTCGTGGCGAACAGGTCTATCATTGGAGTTCCCCAGATGGTGAAGAGAGATTCGCAGATGGATTTCTGGAGTTACCATTCGCCCGTCGGAGGTTTCTGGCGTGACAGGGAGTCGGCAATCACATTCCTGTTGCCTGGGATGTGGAGAGGAAGGAGTGTGATGTTGTGCGGCATGCAGAGGTTGAAGATTTCCAATGTTAGAAGTGGAGAGATCTGGATTTCGTTCCTCCTTCTTTCCTTATGTAGGCAAGGGCAGACTTGTTGTCGGACTAGACTTGTATTGGCTTGTTCTTGATTTTGGGAAGAAAGTGTTGTAGAGCGAGTAAAATTGCTCGAAGCTCGAGGGAGTTGATGTGATCCGTGCAAGTTGGCGGCCAAAGGCCTGACGTTTCTTGTGTGCCAAGGTGGGCACCCCAGCCGGTTCTCGAAGCATCCGTGAAGAGGAGCAGCTCGGGATATGGTTCGTGGAGAGGTTGCGTTTTCGTGAGGTTGGTGACATCTGACCACCACAGGAGGGAGTCCCGAGGAAAGTCGGGACTGAAGGGGACTTGCTTGTCCGGGAGGTCTTAATTGATTGCCTGGTTGTCTATGCGGTGGTGGTGAAGTGGTCTTACCATCCAACGGCCGTAGGGGACGAGGTTTGCCATTGCATCCATCTTCCCGATGAGAGAGTTTAGTTCCCGAGGAGAAAAGCTTGTTTTCGACCGAAAGTGACGAATGTGGAGAAGGAGGTCTTCTGTCCGTTCCGGGGAGGGAGCAATCCTTGCTGAGTGGAGGTCGAAAGAGGCTCCTAGGAAGGTGAAGATCTGTGCTGGTATTAGGCGGGATTTTGAGTAGTTTATTCCGAAGCCCAGATGGTTTAGCAGGGAAATGGTCTTGTCCTTGTTCCGGACTAATGTGAGAGGATCCGGGTTGTTGAGGGCCCAGTCGTCCAGGTAGGCGTTGGCTTGAATTTCGTTCTGGTGTAGATAAGCCAAAATTGGTTTGAGAAACAATGTGAAAATCCTGCGAGCTGCATTCAGGCCGAAGGGAAGACAACGGAATTCGTAGACCTTTTGGTTGTAGATGAACCGAAAGAGGTGCGTGATTGCCGGATGGAGTGGGACATGGAGATAAGCGTCTTCCAGGTCGATCGAGATTGTCCAGTCGTTTTGCTTGAACGAAAGACGGATGGATTCGAGAGTTTCCATTTTGAAGTGGTCGTTTGAGATGTATTTGTTGAGAGGTTTCATGTTGAATATCAAGCGGGAGCCTCCTGACTTCTTTGGTCGGGTGAAGATGGTGCTGTAGAAGCCCGGGCCTGGCTTGAGGCATTCCTTTATCGCATCCTTCCACAGGAGTTCTGAGACTTCGAACGAAAGTTGTGGTGTTGGCGGTGGGGAGAATTCCCAAGGCGGCGATGGAAGGAGCGGTGGTTTTGACAGAAAATCCGGACGAAAGCCGTGTTTGATGATGGAAAGAACTTCTGGGTTCTTTGTTAATTGAGCCAAGCTGGGAGAAAAAGTCGTAATCTTGCACCGACTGGAAGACAGGATGGGTGAGAGGCGTTATTGTTGGCTCTTACGAAAGTTGGATCTGCCCGCTGGTGACGAGTGGCGGCTACGTCGGTCTGGAGTGGCGGCTCGCTTCTGGTTGCGTTGTCCGGAACGGGAGACTGGTCGGTCCGAAAGGGCTGGGGTTTTTTTGGAAGAAAGTCATTTTGACGCGGGGACTGTGAGGGAGCTGGCGTCCTGTTCGAGTTGTCCAGGGGAGGACGGGGGTTGGCCGTTTATTCTTCGAAGCTGGACGAGAGGTAGAAGATTTGTTTATACGAATTGGGTTTTTTAGCGATGTCGAGGTGAGGAGCGAGAGTTGGGATGAGGACCCGGAAGAGCGTGTCCGACTCGTGGATGGGCTGGTTTCGGAGCCGGTGCATCGTGGAGACGTTAAGGTTGTATGCAGACGAAAGAGCAATGTCCCGGAGGAGCAGGGTGTTGTTGAAAAGGGCTCTCGTAGCCCAGTTGATGGAGTGGTACGTGGCGAAGTTTGCCTTCTGAAAGAGCTGCATTACAAGGGACGAAAGATTGCGTATTTCTTCGGGGCTTGCGTCCGAGGATAATTTTTCGCATAGGGCATTTACCGCAGTGTTGAGGACGTCGGCTTGGGAAGCGGCACGTAGACTTAGCTGGAGAGATTTGTCATTTTCGTACAGGACGAAAGTAGGGATGTCAGCTTTCTTCGGGAAGGAAAGAGCGGTGCCGAAATCCATTTTCACTTCACTGCATAGGAATTCGCATTCCAGGTAGGTTGCAAAGTTGTTCGGGTTCGTGGCGCCGTCGCCCAACGGACGAAAGAAGCTGTTTTCACGGCCTGGGCGAGGTGGAGGAGGTTCCTTGTCGAGGACGAGAGGATCACCTTTGCCGAGTAGAGAACCTTCATTGCGGAGGAGGCAGGTAAGCAGCGTGGTAGACTGCCCAAGAAGGTTGCGGGGTTTGTTGTCTTTGTCTCTAAGGACAAAGCCGAAGCCAGTTTTCAGCAAACGGTTAACGGCGGGAGCATCGGTCGACTGTGAGGGCTTGAAGAGAAAGCAGTCGAGAATGGTTTCTTCGACCGTCTTGAGAAGCGCAGCTAGCGGGAAAACTTGATCCTCGGCGGCGGCGGCGTCTGGGAAGTGGATCTTCTTGCCGAACGAGGGAGGGATAGCAGGATGCGGAGCTATGGTAGTCGCCGAGGGGGCGGCAGAAGGAGGAGCTTGTGGACGAGAGTGCGGGCATGTCGGGCGGATGACGTGCAGGAGGAAGGCGGCATGGGATTGTCTTGCATCACACGGACCGTTTCCTGGACGCTGTGCCGGACTTCGCTGCGGGAGACGCTTTGACCAATCCGGGAGGAGTTGGACGATAAAGGAGAGTTGCGGGCTGGGGAGTGAGAAGCCGTAGCTCGCTGGAGGGATTTCTTGGCTTCACGGTAGACGTCCTTTGCCCGTAGAAAATCTTGTCGTAGAGCCGAAAGATCCATGGGTTCGGCCGGCGGTTTGCGCTGGCCGGGTTGCAAGGTAGAGTCCGAGAAGGCGTTGATGCTTGCGAGAGGAGCTTCGGTGAAGGAGGTGGCAGGGATCGGGCCAACGGCGGCGAGGTCGAGGGCGGAGATCCAGCGGTTGCCGAGGGAGAAGCCGGTTGCTTGCGGACGAAGGAGAGCATGAGAGGGAGCGGTGAGCGAAGCGGGGGCTTCGGAAGCGGCGGCCATCATCGGGTAGAATCCAATTTTCCGTGCAAAAGATCGGGGAACAGCGGCACGAGGTGGCGTGGAGACACCTCTGGAGGAAAATGAATGCCGATAGCGTGCGCGGTAGGGGGCATGCAAGCAGGCGGCTGCGCACCGGAAGAAACCTCCAGGGGAACATCACATTCGAGGAATGTAATGCTAAATTATCAGGTTAAGATGTTTTGGCAACAAAGAAAATTGTTTTCTGGTCGTAAATCAACGCTATCATGCCGCATGCGTCGTACTTCATGTCATGAGGCACAAGGAGAAGATCTACGTCCGTGTCGTTTCTATGATTACTACGTATAGACACCTCGAAAGCCGCAGTCTCCGGCAAAGGCGAGAATCAGCCAACACATTTAGTATTGACCAAGTAAAAGCTAGACAGCGAGAAAACTGTCGTTGTCTAAGGATAGGTTTACGCAACAACTCGCTTTTGCATTCTTGCAGCGAGAATTTAATCACAATGGCAAAGTTGTCGTTGCCATGGTAACAACGCTATCTGGATTAAATCCGATGTCGTTTGAGTAAATGCTTTAAGTTTTATAATCCGTGACAATGTGATAAAGAATTCCTCCTGACGAAATTTACACAGTCCCTTCTGAACTCGCATTATTAACTGATTTCATTGCGAGTCGTCATAGCTAAAACCGCCGCCATGTTGCAATTTCAGGCGATTTCTAGCTTCTAGCTGCGAGAATGCAAAAGCGAGTGGTTGCGTAAACGTCCCCTAAGAAATCATTTTCGCTCGCCGAAAGCTATTGGCTGGAACCAATCATTATTTATTAACAATGAATTGGCAGTTTCTGAAAATGGACTACAGCAATGTGTTAACAAATGTTAAATACGTTAAACGATCATGCCCATGAGTATAAAGCCTTCGTAGTGGGTTCGGAGATTGTTTACTATGGCTTTGTAGAAATTTGTTGGAAAGTACGTTCGTCTGAGTTAGGGGAGTTCGCCGACTCAAGTGCCGGTCCCGTCATTTCAATGAAATAAATATCCAAAATAAAGGTTCATCGAGCTTTAACAAATTCTAGACTACGGTCTTCACTATTGTTCTCCTGTATTTTCCTTTATTCCGTCATAAATTAGAAGGGAAACAACAAAGTATAACATTATCTTAAACAGTCTCTTAAGATTTCGTCATATCTAACCATTTCCTAAATGTATGCATCGATATCTGCTTCATAAACGCGTCCTATGGCTCATTCGTAAATTCGTCAAGTTCTTCTCCATTTGTCCTCCAAAGTGTATATAACTAACTATGGCGTCAAGGACTGGATTACGGGCGGAATGACACAAGAATTACAAATAGTAATAGGGCTTTTGATGTTTATTGTTCAGGATTTAGATGATAAAGATATTCGCCTGTCACTGCCTAATTTGCTGTAAGTAATTCTAATGGGATGAGGGTGAAGATAAGTTATATTTTGGGGGCATGCCAGCTTAAATTGGGGCTTGTGGAGGAAAAGGGGAGGAATAATTTCTACTTATAAGCATCGAAAGGTAATTTACTAGTTTGTCAGCTGGGAATGAAAAGAGAGTTTTGGAGTGGGGATACCAAGGCATTGTTAACAGGGCGCAATCCTATACTATATTGCCGGTATGGTGAGGGCATGGTTACAAGATTAGATAAGATTAGATAGACTGATGACGGTGCAAAGCCAATGCTTATAAAGCACCCAATCCCCCCAAAACCCCGAAGCAAATCAGTGCTGCCATTGGTCAGCTGTTAACTGAAGAAGCTGTTAACTGAAGAAGCCTGATCAATGTGCTCCGGAAGGGAGTTCCAGTCCTTTCCGTGAAGAAGAATTGTCGGCAGTTATGTCTTGAAACAAAATCCTGCAGTTTAAAGCTGTGGCCCCGGTTGCTGTTGAAATTGCGGGCAAAAATAACAGGAAAGGCTGATACAGAAAGGAGTCCGACAATATCAGGTAGGTAAGGATAAGATCACCCCTGTCAAACCTGTCACGAAGTGAGGGAATACTAAGCAGTTTGAGTCGTTCATTGTACGGAAGGCGCGAATTCGTGAACACAATATAATAATGGATATAATACGTCTCCAACAATACAATAGATATTCTTTGGTTTTGAGGGAAGACAAACTGAAAAACAGATCCGGAAAACTCTTAGGGAAGTTATGCAGGATCGTCCAGAGTTATTTGACGAGATCTAACTCAGATCTAACCCTCCAGAATCGAACCTCTCGTTTCGTAGCTCGAGACATAAAGTTCAATGTTCTCGGCATTGTGGCGTCCATATAAGAAGTAGTAAGGGGTCGGACCAAATGGTATCACACATGAGGAGGAAGGGAATGCGACACTCCGTCAGTTTCGGACAAGGAGAAGGGGGTTACTAATTAGTAAAGTCACACATAATCTTGTTTTTACTGTCAAGCAAAGAAATAACGTCAGGGTGCAGTTAAAAAAAATTGTCGGAGTAATTTTACAAGATTTAGAATTGTCCTTGTCTCCCTCTTTATCGGCAATGAAGGGTCGGGGGGGGGGCGGAAAGGGAGGGAAGGTAAAGTTGGAAATGTTGCGACAATATATGCCGAGGAGAAATGGGTTTTAAAAAAAGCAAAATTTGCGTGACGTTACTTATGGACGGACCGTACGGGCGTCACGTTGCAACTTGAATTTCTCGCTGCAATATGCAACTTACCATACCATTATTTTTCAACCACTATATGTATGTTGTTCATTAGCGCTAGAAGATGCAGTTTAGGGCTCAATAATGTGAAACAACAAGACGAAGTAAAGGAGAAGTTCACCGTTACGGGAGAAGCATATTTCTATGGAAAGCAAAACTCGGCAAGCGTTATACTCAAGAGAGCAAACGTGAAGAAACGCGTGTTGTTTCTACTGTGGCTCCTTAGGACACACAACAATTTTTTTCCTACAAACACAAAACTTTCATGAAACCGGAACTTCGGCGTTACAACACTGAATAATACAACACCACGTACGTATTTAAACCATAATGATTTTTCTTATGGAATCCTGTTACAAGCGTTAATAAATCGTGCTACGTAGATTCATTAAACGTACAACGTAAATCTTACGTATACTTTTTCTTTTCTTAAAAAAAAAGAACCATTAATTACACTTTCTTACCTTTTACTTTAGGTTCAGTTGGCTTCTGATCCGGAAGCTGTAAATCATGCAGGTTTTGTATACACATGACCACTCACCTGGTAAAAAAAAAAAAAAAAGCTATAGAACTTCAGGCCAACGTCAGTAAAGCAGCCATATTCACAAGCAACCCACGTTCACCACTTTCGCAACACTTTAATAACTTTTCGCTACATTCACCACTTTCATAACTTTTCACTATACATTCACCACTTTCA
>JAHWFP010046213.1:0-11064 GCA_023313725.1 Lithobius niger | reverse complement strand
TGTGATGTTCCGCTGGAGGTTTCTTCTGTTGTGCAGCCGCCTGCTTGCATATCTCTGCTGCGCATGCGCGCGGCAGTCCTCCCTTATAAAAGCGACAGCGTGCACGCTATCGGCATTCATTTTACTCTCAATATGTCAGGCGGTGACTCGAGAGGGGAGGCAGGGCGGGAGTAGGTTAAGTATGTTTTAGGCACAAAGAAACCATTTTTAGCCGGCCTGGCTAGGGGCCGGCAAAATGTTCTTTCTTTGTTGTCAACATTATCAGTAGACCTCGTCAGAATTGGTGGTGGGCACCGCCTTGACTGGTGCCCCGGGATGCAAGCAGGCTGTTCCCAAAAAAGTTGTTGAAAACTTCGCACTTTGTTCAGAACAGGTGATGAACCTCGAGGATAGGTCACTATCCTTCTTCACTGGTTGGCTTGTTTCCATGGTGAATGTTTAGCTGCTATCGTGGTTGGCTTGCTTCTGTTTCGTTCTGAGTGCTTAACGGGAATTGACTAATGTGCAGGTAGCGACAGTAGATCGCAGCCGGTGTAGTCCGTTTCCATATGCGACCTTTGCGTCAGGAGGTTGTGTGAGGTGGAGGTCATGGGTTCCTTCAAGATGCTGGTGTGGTAGTCAGTCATTTCAACTCAATCGAGCGGGGTAAGCAGAGTTGCTGAGGTCTTTGAAAAACTTTGAAGAAAACCCAGTGTTGGTTTAAGTTGGGGCGTTGGGTTTTCCTCGTAGCCAGTTGGTTGAAGGGATTGGATGAGTGAAGGGGCACTGTCGGTAGAAGGGCTTGTTTTATGAAGAATAGAATTTCCGTGTTGAATTTCAGCCAGGCTGGGAAGAAGAGGCGAAGTCTTGTGTTGTGCCGACTGGAAGGTAGGAGAGGCGGGAGGCGTCGTGGTTTCAATGAGGGGAGCTCCTGCCCCCTAGTGACGGCCAGCGGTCGTGGCCGACAGGAGTTGCGGCTCGTTCTTGTTGGTTACGTTGGCCTAAGCGGGAGCGAGGGAGATCGGGCCGAAGGGGCTGTTGGTTCTCGGCTGAAAGTAGGCGTTAACTTTCTGATGGTTTTTAAGCTGGGAAGAAGAGGCGAAATCTTGCGCTGGCTGGAAGGCAGGAGAGGAGCTGTGGCGGTCAGAAGTTGCGGTTCCGTCCAGCTGTTTTTGTTGGTCGGAGCGGGAGCGAGGGGGAACGGACCGAAAGGGCTGATGGTTCCACGGCTGAAAGTAGGATTTAATTTTCGGACCGACTGGCGGCGCTGTGCGGAGCGGGCAGGGACCAGGCCACGGCGTTCGAGGGGCTAGTGCAGGACCACATCGGGGCAGGGCGGTGGCCTCCAAATAAACCCGATGAAAGAGGCCCACACTTGGGACTGGCGAAAATGGATGGCGTTCCGGCAAGCATGAAGGAAAGCCGCAGATCGTGGATGGGAAGTGATACAATGTAGTGTAGCCGGTGGTCACCTGGCATGGGCAGGCTGTCTAGGTGGCGAGCGGATGAAAGACAGAAGACGGGAAGGGGACAAACCGTATGCGGGACCAATTCGATTGGTTAGTGGATGACGAAAGACGAGAGGACAGGTGGAGAGAGGAGCTCCCAGATGAGCGGGCTTTCATCTCGTTCAGGACGGCAACATAACCGGAAGGCGGATGAAAGATGTGGAGCAGGGAAGAAACTTTCAGCTTAAAGGGCTTCCATCTTGGACCGGGACGGCCTCTCGACCATCAGGCGGACGGGAGACATTGAAGCAGGCCGAGCAGGGGGGCGGGGGGAGTGCTTGGTTGGCCTTCATCACGGTGGAGGGCAGCAGCACTTGGGTGAAAGACGAGTGAGTGCGTAGACCGAGGAACGGTGGCTTGACAGATCTTCTCCACAGTGTAGAACGGCAACCTCTGTAACGTGTGTTCAATGTAGAAGCCAAACTTGAAGTAGTTAAACCTTATTTAATGCAGAATAATCATGACAAAATTTGGGTTACATTATTACGTTCTTTCTCAACACAAGAATCAACGGGAATAGAACACCAGGCTCTGAAGCCCTTGACTTTTATATGCTCCGGTCGGATCCAGAGCTCCACCGGACAACCAATCAGCTCGTGAGTTCGTTAACCAATCCAGTTCATGGTTACAAAGTGTTCACCAATCGTGGCCAACAATACTTGGCCACGTTCTCCTGCACGTCCGCTCATGGTTTTAGCGCAAAACCTGAAAGTCCTTGCCGTTGCACAAGTGATTTTGGCCCCAACAAAAGTCAACCACAACACAACAGCACACAGGTAGGTACGAGAGTGAGCCAATGTCCATTACATCCCCTGAAGGAGCGGGGGAAAGACGAGTGAGTACGTGGGGTGAAGAGCGTTGGTTTGGCAGATCTTCTCCACAGTGCAAAACGGCAATACTCGAACAAGCCGGGTGAAAGACGCAAGGGGGTTGAAAGGCGAGTGAGTGTATGGAGCGGAGAACGACGGCTTGCAGGTCTTCTCCGTGGTGTAAGACGGCAACACTCGAGCGAGGCGGGTGAAAGACGAGTGAGTGCGAGGAGCGGGAGCTCAGCAGACCTTCTCCATAGTGTAAACGGCAACACCCGGGGAAGGTGGGTGAAAGACGAGTTGCTTGGAGTGAGGAACGCTGGCTTGGTAGGCCTTCATCACTGTGCAGAATGAAAAAGTCCGTACAGGGCGGGTGAAAGATTAAAGAGTGCGTGGGGTGAAGAACGATGGTTTGGCAGATCTTCTCCACAGTGCAAAACGGCAACACCCGAGCAAGCCGGGTGAAGACGCAAGGCGGTTGAAAGACGAGTGAGTGTGTGGAGCGGGGCACGACGGCTTAGCAGGTCTTCGCCATGGTGTAAGACGACAACACCCGAGCGAGGCGGGTGAAAGACGAGTGAGAGCGAGGAGCGAGGCGGGTGAAAGACGAGTGAGAGCGAGGAGCGAGGCGGATGAAAGACGGCGAGGGAGCTGGAGCAGGGGCCGTCGATGGATGATCCAGTTCAGAACTATTTCCACAGCTGGACTGGTGGGAAGTGGAGCTCCAACGTCGTGGCGGGAGAGGCGAGAGGGCTGAGCAACAAACCAGACTCGACAGCAACGTCCCGGCTATGGGCAGACCAGAGACGGGCCGAAGAGTGTAGTGTGCGGTGATAGGACGACAGCCCAGAGCCGCGTGACGAAGAGTGGCACGGCTGAGAGACAGGAACAGCAGGGCTGGAAATTTCCCATGGCGGCAGCAGGACATAGGGATGTCTTGATTTTCGCTCGGGACGTGGGGTCAACCACGGGTGAGACAAGCAGCAGGAGGTGCAACCGGCTTCCAACTTGATTCACTCAAAACGTGGGTTCTAGCCAGCAACAGGTGACTGATTTTTACTCGAGACGTGGGATTAGCCTCAGTCGGGGCAAGCAGCAAGAGGTGCAAACGGCGTCCGTTATGGTTCACTCAAACGTAGGTTCTTGCCACGAGGCAGACGAGCTGATGATTACCAAGTTAACTCTTCAAAGTATGGTTTTAAAGGCCACGAGTGTAACGAGCAACAGTGTAGTACAGCAACTGTTGTCTTGGTTATCATTTGATACGTGGGGAGAGCCACGGGCGAGACAAAGCTACGGTCGAGACAAACAGCAGGCGTGATGATGACAACCAGCTTGGTTCATTTTATTTATCGTATTGCCCTTCATTGCTGCAACACTAAAATTCTCTTAAGTCTTAGTTCAACGTAACGATATCACATTGTTAGTCTTTCCCGAAGATACTATTGTTGAATCTTGCTGGCCAATTTAACAATGCCTAAGCCGAACAATGAACTTTGCTGCGTGAAGTTTGATTGTCTCAAATGCTGATCTTCCTTGCTATAAGACGAGCGTTTTTTTTTTTTTTGGCCAGTATTGTACAGTAGCAGTGGGCAGCAACTGTTGACTTGATCTTCACTTGATAATGAACAAGGTGGTGTATTCAAAGCACGGTAGCAAGTTCGATCGAGGTTGTAAAACAATCAAGGCCGAAACGGGAGTAAGGCGGGTTGCTTGCAATGCGGTACATCCGGGAACCTGCTGCGAGAAACGGCTGAAAGCTGGAGCTCCGTCGAGGCGGCGGGAAGGGCGGGGGCCGGTGGAGGGAGTGCTTTCCGAGTGAAAGCTGAAAGTGAAAGCTGAAGGGATGCCGCAGATGCGGGTGCAGCCGGCTGGACCGACGATGAGCGACCGAGCAGGGTTAAGTCGGCTGCTTGCATACGGACTTCAGCAGATGTTGGTGATGGTAGGCCGTTCGGCAACACGGGCATGTTTCCGTCCAAAAGTTGAATGCCGAGGGATGTCGCGGGAGCTCGGCAGACTTTCTCCATAGTGTGAACGGCAAAACCCGGAGAAGGTCGGTGAAAGGCGAGTTGCTTGGAGCGAGGAACGCTGGCTTGGTAGAACTCCATCACCGTGCGGGATGAAAACGTCCGTACAGGGCGGGTGAAAGACGAATAAATGCATAGAGCGAGGAATGCCGGCTTGGCAGATCTTCGTCAAGGCGTAGGGTGGAAAACACCCGAACAAGGCGGGTGAAAGATGAACGAGCCTAAGGAGCGAGGGATGCAGGCTTGGCCGACTTTCAGCATGGTGCAGAACGGCACCATCAGGGTAAGGCGTAGACGATTGAGTGCATCGGGCAAGAAGATCAGATTCGGTTGGCCTTCCTTGTGAAAGACGGGAGCTTGCGAGATCTTCCTCATGGTCGTGACAGCTACAGCTTCAGTGAGGCGGACGAAAGACGGCCAGGGAATCGGAGGCAGGGGCCATCCATGGGTGATCAGTTCATACTGCTTCCATGGCTGGATTAGTGAGACGTGGAGCAACAATGTCGTGGCGGGAGGGGCGAGAGGCCTGAGCAACAATCCAAACTCGACGGCGGCATCCCGGCTATGGGCAGACCGGAGACGGGCCGAAGAGTGGATCGTGCGAGTGCAGCCAGCCGGAACGGTGATGAGCGCCGGAGAACGTTGGCGTTGGCAGCTTGCGTCCGGACTTCGGCAGTTGTCAGCGGCAACTCGGGCGAAGAAAGGGTGAAAGCGGTCGTCTGCGGACAAAGGAGAGCATGAGGGGAAGCGGCGGGTGAAGCGAGGGCTTCAGATGCGGCGGCCATCATCGGGTTTGGAATCCAATTTTCGTGTGAAAGCGGGGATTTTCGGCGCGAGATGACGTGGAGACACCTCTGCAGGAAAATGAATGCCGATAGCGTGCACGCTGTCGCTTTCATAAGGGAGGACTGCCGCGCGCATGCGCAGCAGAGGTATGCAAGCAGGCGGCTGCACAACAGAAGAAACCTCCAGGGGAACATCACACTCGAGGAATGTAATGCTAAATTATCAGGTTAAGATGTTTTGGCAACAAAGAAACGTAATTGTGACCACATTTCTATTTTTTTTTAATACATCTTATTTACAAATTCAATTAACTGAAGAATTTAAATTTATTTAAAAAATATTATTAAACTAACATTAAATCACTGAACAATTTAGGTTTGAAAAGTATTGCTGCTTACTTTTCAAATGGTGGAAAAGTTAGCTGACGTTCCTGAATTAACTGAGAAGTAGTTTTAAAATCACGGTGGCGATGGGCTAAAAGGAAAAGAGCTAAGTAGCAAATTAAACCGCCAACTTAAGTCTTCAATTTAGATTCTTTGCTCAGGTTTTATGAAGTAAATTGATATCAGACTTCAACTGACGAAAACTTGATTTTGTTCTGTAAAACTTTAGCTAACGTTTCGGCTATAATCGTAGCCGTCAAAGATACACGGCCAGTGAATTTTTTTTTAGTCCTGTATTGGTTTAACGCTACGATGCTAAATTTGAGTTGGCGTCCTCTTGGTCGGGAGGGCAGGATTCTGACCATGGGCTGCTATTGCTCCGTTTGTTTGGGGTCCGTGTGCCCCCCTCACAAACTTCGCGTTGTGCGTTGGGCTGTTAAAATCGGGCCTTCTCCTTTTAGAGATAGATGGTACGGCGTTGGCATCCCAAACCTGTCTCATAACTAAGATGCCTGTTAAATCATAGCGTTGAGGGTCTAACGCAGCAAATCATTTTTCAGTTTAGCCACTTACTGTACACGATTTTTGCTCAGTTCATTAGTCTCACGAATTCAACGACGAAAAATGTTGAATCCGTAAGATGAAGTTTTGTACATATTTAGTTGACGTTTCTGCATTCACTAAGACAGCTCTTAAATTATGGAGGTGATGAGGTAGCAACAGTAGGACTAACAAAACGGTAAACTCTTTTGAGGTTTTTTCCCAAAATTTTATTACGAATTTTATATCGTTATGACTCCATCTTGCGTCTGTTCCCCGACGACAATGTGGGTTATTCCCCGACAGGGGGGCACGGGCTACCCGACAGGGGCTCTTCCCCCCCCCCCCCCGCCCTGGTGATTTGGTATTCAATATTCGGCTAACAATTCGGTGTGTATTAGGCAAGTTGAATAATTGGTTGTATATTGGGTACGCATTCGGTAGGTTAAGTATTCAGTTGTATATTTGGTATTAGGTATTTGGCAAATTTTATACTCGGTGCATCCTTACTTAAATGCCAGACTGCTTGGGTGGGAATTGAACCCTCGACCTTGGTGGACTGGCACAGCGGTAGGGCTTGCTTTGGCCTTTGGTCTTAAAGGTTGAAGGTTCAATTCCCGCTCAGGCAGTCTGACGTCAAATCTAAAAGGCAATGAGAATAGGTTTGCATGTGTATTAACTTACCACTAATCGAGCCCATTCGATTATCCATCCTGTTTATTCTTCACTACGTACTAGTTGTCAACCCGTTAATAAGAGGCATTGCAGAGCATGCGAAAGGCACTCATGTGAAATGCAAAGCCTGTGAGCATCAGTTTTAGACCTTTGATTTATTCTCGGTTCAGCATCGAATGCTCTTACGAATGAGGTCTGCATTAACAAAGAAAGATGGTAGCATTGTCTACTGAGGACAACACAAACTACACTGTAAGGATGAACTAGTTCCGAAAATGATTGCTCCTCCTTTATATTTTATGGTTGCAACTTAAATTCAGTATAAACATTAAACTCGAAAAGTGCGTACAAAGTCGAAAATACCTGGAAGCCTACAATGCTAGAGGTAGTGGAAAATGATTGCAGGTTCATCCAAAATCAAGCCTGTAGTATACTGGATGTTATCAGTCTAATCGAGGCACTGAATGGAGTGAATCACTTATGTTTTGTAGTTAGATATTGCAACAAACACGCTTTCCACTTTTGGATTTAAGAAGGTTTTGCTCCTCGATTATTTACAGCAAAGCCCCACGAACATATCTCCATCTCGCACACATGGCAAGACTAAGTTCATGCACAGTAAACATTTCAAACTGCAAATTCTAAAAATTCACAAAATTTACATTTATTCTATTAAGACATACATAAAAAATAATAGTAAAACTGGCTTCAGACACTGAGGTAAACAACCGGTTAATACAGCATCACCTTTTCTTAAACCCGTACTTCTTTCTTTCATAAAACAGATCCGTTTTGGAACTGCCAAGGTTGACAATTTTAGGACATCCATCTCTCTGTAAAAAGAAGAAAAAAAGGTTACTAACTGAACATATACCCAGTATACCATAAAACTAACACAACAGCATAATATGAGACTCAATTACTATTAAATGTAACTGTACAGAAAAATAATAATTATGAATGTAGTTCTTGGTGAAGTGATCGTGTCGAACTAATTTTGACATTCGTATATAATAATAATAATAATAATAGTAATAATAATAATAATAATTAACCACCTGTGGTGGTATGGTGATTGGAAGGGTTTGGGAACCACTAATACCCCTACTAAGTTAAGGGTATGTAAATGACAACATTACGACAAGGCCAAGACCCCGTGTAGAGAAACCCATCTGTGGTCAACACTTAATACTCGCGCAGAAGGATGTCGAAAACCACTAACCGTGGTGGCACAAACAGCCTCCTCAGTAAGAGAATTCCACGCCGATACGACCCGCAGGGCAAAGAATACCGTCTACAATCAAGTCGAGAATCTAGATGACGAAGTTTAAGTGAGTGACCCCTTGTAGAAGTGGAGAGGCTAAGATCAAAAAACGGGTGATCAGTCGTAAGGAGACCCTTAAGGATTTTAAATGTTAATATTAGATCTGCCCAAAGCCGACGCAATTCGAGAGGTTCTAACTTGATTCTTAGTAGTTGTTCACCAGCAGAAAGGCCATACAGGGATAGGATGCTTCTAGTAAAGCATTGAACTGCTTCCAGTCGATCAATATCAGGCAGTAAATACGTACTGGACTGGCGTACTCCAGCAGTGGCCGCACAAAGACTTTATACGCCCACCTTCGTGCCAACATAGCCAGAGGTAAAGCAGCGTTTTACGATTGCAAGACGACTGATTGCCAGGGCAGAGATTTTCCGGCAATGGACGGTTGATTTAAGGTCAGCTGTGAACCATACTCCCAGCTCGCAAACCTCCGTAACCTCGTTCAGACGCTTGTTTTCATAGAAATAAGGGAACAATAGATTTTGACGTCCAATGTGAAAAGAAGAGCATTTCGATTCAGCAACCGGAAGTTGCCAGGTTTAATTGGTTCAATTTGTTAAAATTAATTGGTTCCATAATTTCAATTTGTTAAAATCTATGATGGATTCATACATTTTTTTCATGTCGAGCTGCACACTATGCTGTGCTTGAGCAGTGACGACTGGGTTGCCTGTAGCAGCAAAATAACAGTTTCAACTGGGCATTCAAAATCTCTCACCTAAAGTTCATCAGTTATGTTAGCTTGCTATACACATTACCTAAACTAGAGCTGCCATGATCATGAGTGAAGGTAGGTGCGGCAAGAGTCAGTAAAATGCAGCGTTAGTCACGCAGTTTCGATTGCTGTCACAATAATTCATGTTATATAATTAATAATAATAATAAAACATACAAAGCCACAAGCAAGCTTTTAAACGGTTGGAAAAATGGAGATTCTACCTAAGAACTTGTTCTCGCAGGAGAATCCAAATTCTATGAGTAGAATCCGACGAACTGTGTTACAAGATTGGGATCCCTTCCCTACCCCTCGGTGTCATTCCATTCATTAACGTGGAATTTATGCAAAAAAACGCTTCACTTCTGTCTCCACTCAACCTTACCGCACCTGCTCGCGTCTCACCACTCTCTTCTTGTGGCAGAAGACTGATTCCGTGTAGGCAGGCGGGCGGGCACTGTTTTGCAACACAGTTTCGTCGGATTCTACTCTGCGAGAACAAGTTCTCTAGAAGAATTTTCATTTCTACCTCTCAGAATCATCTTCAGTGGGTTACAAGATTGGGACAGATTAATTAGCAGTGCACCAAACTACAGGAATCGTATCGTACTGCCCACAACGCTCTGGTGTGGCTTCCCAGCCATCCACCCCATCAAGTTCCTACGCCCCAGACTAGCCACGGCCCCCAATGGTCCTCTGCTCCCATATCCTCGCACGAGTGCCCCGGCACTGCTCCCTCACACCGTTGGGGTTATGGCTCTTCTCCTGACCAGGGCAGAAAGCTGGACAAACCACGCCGCGCTCCACCAAACCACCACAGCCCTACGTACTCGTGCAACAACTTGTCAACGTAGCGGGTTAACAATGGACATGGTGGGAAAAGATATGGTGAGAACGGTTCCCCAACTCATACAAAATGCATCGTTGAACTCTGCCCCAAAGCATCGGCCCACACCCCTACCCTGTCTGCCAAGCGAACCTACAGACCTCCTGTGTGCCAACCCACGCAAACCTCTGCCAAAACCTGAGGGGCACAACTTGAAGTCAAAACATTCTGTAGACCTACGGGAAAACCCATCTGTCGATTCGTTTAACAGGTCTAGTAGCCGCTCAACGTGTGTGCAGCCTACTGCCTTCTATGGCATACAATAAGCACACAGCTATGCCCAATAAACGTTGCAAATCTGTAAACATGGCAACTGAGGACAGTTGCAGGGCTCCAACCAACTGTAACATACGTGACCCTTTCTCCTACAGCAGCACAAACCGAACTCTTAACAACCCCAGCTGCATTCCAAGGCAATTCCAAGGAAATTCAAAGTCAATGCCGACATTAACACACTGTGTCCGTAGTACATGAGAAAGAACCCAAACCCAGAGCAAGGTGTTCCTAGCTTTGTGTACGTCCAACTTACCTTCGAGCGTGGACTGTCACAAAATACCAAAATCATCAAGATAAATGAATATAGATATTCCATTCCTGCAGAAAAAACCTTTACACTACCGACATGAGTCGCATAAAACTGCCCGGAGCCGCAGCCAATCAAAAAAGTATTATGCAAAACTGGTACACCACACTGTGCCAGGAAAACATAAGCAATTGATGTGCTTAGTTTTTAATTTTAACGCCATAAAACGCCTGGGAGAGATCGATCTGGGCCATCCACTCACCTGGCCGTAAACGTTCTACTATCATGGTAAATCAATGTGTGATTTATAAAAGTTCAGGTTAAAGTGGAATGCATGAGCTCCAAGTGGTGCAGTTAAGTCTTGCGCTTATTACGGAATAAAACTGGATATATGCAGAAATAGTTGGAGGCACTACATTGAAAAGTTTGAAGTTGCATGTAGGGAAACAAAACTTGAACAATGTACAGAACCTTTTGCAGATTGTCCTACTGGCCTTGAGAAAGGGTCACTTTCAAATGAGTGCTTTGGACGTAAAGCGAATAAATCGATTGTTAAATTCTTTGTACATTTATCGAAAGCGATTTAATATGTGTTTTGTACTAAACCAACGCTAAGGCCTCGTTTAATGCAGAAGGCAATTATGCAGAAGAAACAACACGTATCTCTCATGCTTCAACGTCAGCTCGAACAAATCATCAAGCTGGGCGAAATTATAGAAGTTTGACATTTAACATGGAAGTTCATGTTAAACGTCAAACTTCTATAATTTCGCCCAGAATTGATTTAAACCAGAAATTCGGAGTTTGCGGTTGTGTCGTAACTATTTCACCCCATTACAAATTTTAATGACAACAATCAAACCGTTCGGCATCCACAGTATGACCACTTCTTGTTGTTATTGTTGT
>JAHWFP010046211.1:0-11602 GCA_023313725.1 Lithobius niger | reverse complement strand
TCAGTAAACTAAAATGGAATGACCTTCAGTCATTTCGAGATATTTTCACAAAACACAAACACGTTTTAATTTAAATGCGAGTTAGCTTGACGTCCCAACCGTGATATAAATAAGTTATTTATTAAGAAACTATTGGTTATCGATTTTTAAACCACGGCTGTGATGATTTGGCCGCTCGATAACTAATAGTTTTTAACCAATAACTATTGCTTGTTTACCCTAGAAAGTAAAGGCATGCAGACAATGTGTTGTATGTTTGGCATGCAGACAATGTTTGGAAGACTGACTCCCCGCATTGGGAACCTGAACATTGGTTTAAGGAAGCCATTGCCAACTCTCCAGGCTTATTTTTTTTTATTTACTTATTTATTTATTTATTTATATTTAATTGTGGATTGTTGTTAATTTTGATTGCTGATTGTTGTTGCGATTGGAAATTGTATGGTAACCGTTATTTGACTCGTATACCAATACTTTCAACAACGGAGACTTAGCAGTTCCTTTAGGCTGTGGGTTAAGTAACACGTCCTATACGTCTGCAAGATGTAGCAGCATCCCTTTGTATTTTACCACGTATTGCAAGGTCGTATGGGAGAAAAGCTATGGATGTAGCTTCCTGGCACCAGGCCAGTTGATTTAACAATGACAAAAACCTTAATTTATCAAAAGCAATGCTGCGAGACATTAACTCCTCCGCACGCACTGAGGCAGACAAGACACACAATTTCTGCCTCAGTTGGCCTTGGCTTGATAACCTCGCTTCACATTCACTCTTGCGAATAATTGTGTCCTTGGACTAATGGCAGCACTAGAGATGTTTTTAGCAGAGGTTAAAAACCTATCGAGTTTATTTTTAACGTGGGTTTTCGGGATACAACACACGTATCATGCCCTGGCCAAAGCCAACACAAAAACATAACCAAATATCAAATTTTAAAAATTCTATGCTTCCCTGAGCAGAACAGGTTAGCAATAGGTAAAACCTGACCTTTACCATTGAGTGCGAACCTGCACTCGCAGAGTAGAGATCAGGTTTTACCTAATGCTAACCTGTTCTGCTCAGAGAAGCTCAGGTTTTTTAATTTTTAATTTGGTTGTGTATTTGTGTTGGCCGGCATGATACGTATGCTGTACTTTTAAACTTATTTGCACTTGACATCGGGGTGCAACAATCCCGAAACGTTGTGTTTTTTTTTTATTGTATATTTTAGGTGCAGTTTTTAGGCATTTTTATGACTTGCTATCTTTGGTGCTTTTAATTTCTAATCTATAATTCACGTAGGCCTAGCTTGGTTGATGGACGTTACCAGGGAAACTTAGGTCCTCACTCTGTCACTGGCTCCCAAGTACTTTCTAGCTGCTGGGATTGTTTTGGTTAATTGGAAAGGATTTTTTAAAGATGTATTTTGCTGTCTGCTTCATTATTTTTTTGAAATTTTGAATTTTTTTAAATAAATTTCTTGAAAGTCATATGTCATCTAATACTCGTGCAGATTAACAGGCTCAATTTTGATCCATGTTAGACGTATTAGAAGTCGAGTAAGGCGACTACTTGAGTTACTTCTTAGCAGCTCTTTGTTTTCGTTTAATTATGCAAAAAAAAAAAAAAAACGACCAAACATCAAAGTTGTCGGCATACCAAACAAGATGGGGGAGCTTAAAACTTCCTTGGACAAACTTTACCCCCTCCCCCCCACCCCACACACAAGTTTTGTATTAGGAAAACTCGTTGTAAGCCTGTTGTCAGAGATGACTTTTGGGTTTATGCAGTATTTTACCATTCTTAAGGTTGGTAGGCCGCCTCTTAAAGCAAAGGAAGGTGTACCTGTATGTGTGAACTGAAATTAAATTCTGCCCAAGAAACGAGGAGGCAAATTGTTAGCCAAAATATGATTACTTGGAAACTATTTGGTGCATTCTGACCTATGGGTCCACTTTGTTGTTGGCTCTCTTATACAAAAGTACTGAGATTAACACGTTCTCACGGTTTGTTTGTTACGTTCTGGGTAGTATTGTTCAAGCAGGTATCCACTAGGGATGGCACGATGATCGATAATTCGATAATATCGTGATAAAATGTTTCGTCGATTGTCGTATCGTACTTTTTCTGATTTATCGTGCAAACCCCCAAAGCTTAAATTGGCATATAACCTCAGAAACCGTAGTAGCTAGAAACAAGTCGTTTGCGGCGTTGTATGTGAAATTACAAGGGCTCTCCAACCAAGTGTGCAATACCGTTGTTACTAGCCACTTTAGGTGATTGAAGAGTTAGTTTAATGCAAACAATATTTAAACGTCAGGCCGCAGCACAGCTGACAAATTGTTTCTGCATGATGAGGAAGTAATGGACAATGGCAAGTGCATTTTCATGTCTATTGGCCAAATGCAAAAGGGAAGTTTTAAAAGTCAGCGGATTGCAAGTCGCTTGGCAGCGGGGAACGCTTTCCCATTGAAATAACAAACGGGCAGCGTTTCCTCTTGCAAGCGAATCGCAAGCCGCTGACTTTTAAAACTTCCCTTTATGCAACACAATTCACATTCGTGAAAGTTGCACTGTAGGCTTCAGCCAAGGTTTTGTTTTTTTTTAATTAACAAAATTAAAATGATTATTCCGGCCTCAAAATTTGTTTTATCGAGATATTATCGATTATTGCGATAATTGATAATATCTGTGAATTTTTTTGTGTGAGAAATTTTATCAGTAATAATATAACGAGAGCGTAGTTTTTTATCGATAAATTTTCTCAACCAAGAGTTACATTCCGAAGCTGTAAAAATACCGAGCGCTTGCGCGAGGTGTTTTTATCAGCTTCGGAATGTAACTCTTGGTTGAGAAAATTTATCGATACTTAAACTACGCTCTCGTTATATTTGAAACAAGAATATACCGTCACCCTTAAACATCAAGTTTAAAATGAAACTTCAACTTGCGCAACACGCCCTAGTTGTATTGCATTGGTTTCTCGCTTGAATTCACAATTCTTGTTTGCACGAAATGATAAAAGCGTACAAATTGTTGCTCGATGCAGTCACTGGTTCGTTTAGTATCTGTAGGAATCCTGTTTTCTACCATCGTCTCCATAAATAATGTAATTTTGTTTCCCCCCAACAATCTATCACGAACTTACGCGAAACCGAAAGTAATTCCCCGTGAAAGCAGACAACTGTTAGAACGCTTCAAAAGAAGTAAATACGTGTTTTATTTTTGATCAAAGTGTTGCTTATAGATTTAAAATAGATTATGATCCGTAACAATACTAAGTTTTACGATAATTGTTATTAATTTATTTCTACTATTTTCGGTTAAATCAAGTATACAGTATATTATTACGGCACTGGGGTCGCCATGCTTCTCATAGTATTGGCGATAGGTCTAACCAGAACGGCGTAACGCGCTTCGGTGGACAGCTGACTTCTGTTACCATGGTAACCAAAGATTAAACGCACATTACCGAGATGTTAAAGGGACACCCGGCCTGCCTTATAACATTCCGCGTGGCAAATTACAGCTACGCGCAGATCATCATCCGAGCAATTACAGTACCAAGGTCGGCTGGGGTGGTATCTGCGTTCCTCGCATAGCTGCTGTCTCGGTTGGCTTTGTGAATAGTACACGAGACAGAATCAAGTCAACGATTGTGTCGTCACAAACCTGAATGATTCTCGTATTTTAAAATCACAATTTATAATTTTGTAGGCTAGTGTCTTATAATTTTGCTTCGGCGATCTATTGGAATAATTAATTTTAATTTTTACCGCATTAGTCTATTAGATTTTAGATCTCATGGTAATTATTATAAAATTAGTAGATGTACACACACAGATGAAACGTCATGATTATTCTATGCACGCAATGCATCATTTAGTGACGGGTCGTTAGTAAATAATGTTCCATTATATTCAACAGAAAATCTCCTATACGCCACATTTTAAAAAGGACTTTTAGCAAGGGAAAGACTAACGGTAACGAAATAGACCTTTGGGGCAGTGTTTGATGTGGAGGATCGAGAAAAATGGCGCTGGGAGGTATATCCCTTTAAATAATGTGTCACTTGACTGTCAGGTACGTCGTATACGCTTAGAAATTGATTTAGACCTACCAAATGCTTGACCTACTTTCATACTTTGTTTATGGTCGTTTAATCGCTGTTAAGGAGGCGTGATTGGCTTGTGGCCGCAGTTTATTGGCTTCCCATTGGTTAATTGTTATAAAATTACGAAGGTACATTCTCAGGATAAAAGATTGTGTGTCGTGCCATCCCAGTTAGTATCCACCACTAAAAAATCATATCCACCAAGGTCAAGCGGGTGTATCCACCAAAGTCAAGCAGGTGTCAAGCATGGATTCACTAACATAGTACTTGTTGTTTACCCTCGTCTAATCGTATATTAAACACTTCGTAACAGAATTTTAAAACGTGGAACACAGTTTCGTGCTTAAATCAAAGCACGGTCCCTACGACATCCGACGGAAAGCACGAATATCTCCGAAAATATTTTAGGTAGGAATTTCACCTTCGAACTCGTGATTTTTTACGCACCAAAAATCCGTCGGTCAAGGTGGCCTGATGGTTCACATGGCTTTCTCATGTGCCAGATGTCCTAGATTCGAGTCCGGTCCCAGCCACCCCTGGCATTTTCGGGAAGAGAAGGGCCTTGTGATGTCTCGTGTTCATGTCGATGAGGATGGGATTTACCTAGCAAAATTGTCCCTCTCGCCTTCCGGCACTTAGGCTTTGGCTAGGAGCACGTCTGAAACAGAAAAATTCACAGACATCGCACAAACAAACACACGAAATCCGAATTCAGTCGAATATTCCACCTTGCTTGCTTTGGTCGTTCGGCCAATAAAGAAATAAATCCAAAGCATGACAAAGTCGCCCAATGCCAGTATGAAATTTCAAGATGGCGCCGATTTCGGCCTCTCCTGAGTCGTAGAAATTCATCGGAAAAAAAGTCTTCAATTCGGCAAATAAATTTTAATAAATAGTTGATATTAAAATTTATTTAAGTTTATTGGATGAGTATTGACTAGTGGTGTTTTAAATATTTTAAACTTTTTCTTGTGGTGTACGGTAACTCTTTGTGGTGAAGTTACTAAGAAAGTGTAACTCTTTTGCTCCAATTGTGCCTTACATAATTTCTTTGATTGAAGCACTAAGGTGTGTTCAAAGTTGGCTAAACAACAAATTTGTGGATACTTGTTTGACTTTGGTTGATACACCTTTTTATAGCTGACGAAAATATACATTAGGCTTACCTGTTTGATAGCAGTTTCCCCCCTTTCGAGCATTATTTCCCCTAGAAGTTTCAGAGTTGTCTTCCCTGCCGGGCTTGTTTGGTACGGCGCGTGCGCGGGCTTGGGCCAGCATATATAAGCTCCAGCGCAGCGTCCCATCAGCATCATTTCTCCTACGGCGATCGCCATACGTGGTCGTCTCTTGAGCATCCCCGTTCGACGTGCCGCAGTTCCATTCCTCGTTCCATTCCGCATACCGCCGTCCCACGGATGGAGCGCCTCGCCATCCATGGACAAATTTCCTGTTACGGATGGCCCGTCCTCTCCCGTTCCAGGTCAACCTTGCTCGGCGACCATTCCTCTTGGATCTCTTCAACCTTCGGCTTTCTTTCCGAGTTCCCTTACACTCAGTGGTACACTGCGTTTCGGACCCTGCTTTCCTTTCCAATGCTCAACCGTTCCACCTTCCGCCGGTCCCTCATCAACAATTCAAAGCTTCCCCGTCTCCTCAGTTACGAATGATGCTTCCTTGTTCGGTTTGGGCTCTTCACGTCCATCCACCATTCCGCAACACTCTCGTATTGTCACCTCACCTTACCAGGATTCTACCATCTTGCAGCCGTCCCAGCCTACTCCAGCTCTAGAACAAGCCATTCCTCATTCCGGCCTTCAGCAACACGTGCTTGTTTCTTCAGTCCCCCGTCAACCCTTCATTTCACAAGCTCCAGCCCGACTTTCTGGCCGCGTTCCCATCACTCGTTCCTTTGTCTGTAGGCAACCAGGACAACCACAGTCCGCAGTATTTCCTGCCCTTTTCTCTCACTTTCCAACGGAAAGTCGTAGAGGAGCTTTCCCAAGGTTTGGATCGACTGCCATCCCAGCTCCACCTTCCGGTCTCAAGTCTCCAGCTTCTGCATTTCCCACGCCGATTCTCCCATCACCGATTACTTTCGTTCCCCTGGGGACTCATGCTGCTTCTTCTCCAACCTTATTCCCTCCTGCATCACTGCATCTGCCGTTCCCATTCCCGACCTTCAGCCGTTGCTTTTGCATCCCTAACTGCCATCCTGACGTTCCATCCCACAACTTGGAACCTAGTCCCTTGTCCCCTACAGCTGTCTACGTCGACTTAGTCTGTACTGAAGATATCCCATATGATGTACATTACACCATCCTTGGCTTTGCATCCCCGGACTTCTTGGCTTTCTCACCTGGCTCTCCTCCAGTTCTGCATTCCCATCCCATCACCATTACGGGTATCAATCCTTTCGTCTCCGGACGTCCTTCATGGTTACCTGAGACCTTGGCCGTCCCACCAGCAGTGCGTTCTCCTCGTCCTTCCTGCACGGACATCATAACCCTGCCAACAGTTTAACTGTCTCCATCCCATGCCTTACGTTCTACAACCGATTCGTCTTGAACTCACTAGAACTTTTGGACTGACTTGTTCCCAGCCTCCCATCCTATAACAACACCGACACCAGCAGTACAGCCTGTTGTTCTGTGTACAAAAAAAAGCGGGGAAAGACACATCCACCACGTCCCACCTTCCTCTTGGACTCTCTACACTCTAAAAGCTCACCAAACCGTTCCCACTTTGCAAGCTCCGTCCCATCATTCCTGAAATTAAGACAAAAAGATGTACCATCTAATCTAGACACTTCACAATCGGCTGGCCACTACCAACTTGGCCAGACAGGTCTCACGTCCCATCTTCCGAACTCCATCACGCAGCCTGCTGTCACCAGTTCCTTCAGCTTCTCGTCCCACGTTCCCTTTAGCAAGAAGCTGCGTCCCGTGCCTCCTGCCGTCTGCACTCACCAGCGGGTGCCACCACCTGGGGGCTTCACGCTCCCTCCGCATTGAAACTTCCCGCGCTCTGTCAACTGTCACTCTCAGTCAACTGCTTCGACACCATGGACGACTCATCATCCGAAGAATCGCTCCCTGCCCAGGAAGAATTTTCCGTTCCTCACCCAATATCAACACCAAATGCATCTTTGCCACCTCCATGCAAGTGTCCTGGATTCGCAGGAACAACCAAAAAGCCTCAGTTTGATCCACATCCGTGTTGCCAGGTCCACCGGTCCTGTGATGGCGAGACAAAGAATTGCCGCATTTGTTTTTCCATTTCTCCCTCCAAGTGGGCCTTCATCAAGAAAAATAAGTGTCGCTCCAGTAACGTGCCGAACGTGTGCGCCGCCAACGTGCTGCCGTTGCCTCTACTCTCCAGACAGATGCTCCACAGCAACGTTCTTCATCAACTGAGTCCATCCCAAAATCGTCCATTTTGAAACGACCAGCATCAGCTTCCATTCCTCTACCTCGTTCTCCTAAGAGACCGAAGCTCCCGTCCACAGACGCCATCCCAGCGGTTGCCGGAACCTCTGGAGTACGTGTTACTAAATCCAGCGTCCCGTCCTCTAAGTCGGTCCGGATTAAATCAGCCCGCGTTCCGCTTGCCCCACCAGTGTGACGTGGTCCATTTGCTACCCCCGACAAATCCAAGAAGACGGCCTTCCCACCTGCTTCCACGGACAGCACGACTGCTCCATCCAAGCATCCCACATCACCGGCTCCGCCTCCACGTTCCGACTCTACAACACATCAAACGGATCCCCCATCATGAATCGTCCCATTTCCATCAGCCTCTGTGTTACGCAAGGCATTAACAAGAGGCATACATCTTTCCACCAGAGAAACGGAAGATCTCAACTTTAACACTGATTTCGTCCTTTCCTTCGCCGACAAGTTTGCTACAGAATATGCGGCTCTACGTTTCACTTTGCCTGACCTTCCGTCCCTTCGACAGGCAGCCGCAGCTTCAGACGCCTTGCGTGCTGAAAATGCTGTCTTACGTGCATCTAACGAAGCCCTCACTAACGAACTGGAAGTTGTTAACCGGCGCTTTTATTCAAGGAGAGTGAACTTTATCGCTTTCTCCCATCCCATCGTCCCCACCATAGCGTGCATATTATTGTGCTCATTCCCAAACACGCCGTCCTCATAACATGCCCTCATCAACCACCATTCCTTCACCCGGACGCCGGACCCCAGCAACGTCACAACCTTCCCTATCTATCCAAGAACTACACACAGCTGCGCCATCACCTTTAGCGTCCCCTTTGCACAACCCTTCGTCCACCGCTCGGCTTTCCGAATCACCTCTAGCCGACTTACACATTGTTGCCACGTTACCCACCATCCCCGAAACTGGTTCTCTTGACATTCCCGTCCAACAAGACATGCATTCCTCAATCGTTCCTGCCTCGATACCCGTCACAACAATGCCGCCTATTCCCAGTTGAACTGCCAGCAACCACAACATTCACTTCACCTGAGTCCGCAGACGTCCCCACCGCACTTGTTCTCCAGAATGCGTCTTCTTCCATTCCGACCCTGCGTTCCCCCCGACTCACTCTTGCGTGAAATCACCCAGTCAACATTATTGTCTCACATCACTAATTATTCCGTGTGGCAATTCGATAATGCTCTGTCGTTCGTACCAGTGTTCCATGGAATAAACACCCATACGCAAACTGCTTCTGGTGATCTGCCTTGCTCGCCGTGCTGTGCCAAGGCAAAAGGGGTAGCCCTTGGTTTTCGAATGATACCATAACAGTCCTCAAGTTTACTTTCATATCACATTCCCACATACCGTTGAGCTAGCGCGGCGTTCCCTTCGACAGTCCTCTCCTTCGGCGGAGGACGGTGGAGATTGCTCCTCGCTTCACATTCTTCTCTCCTACCTCCAATCACACGTCGAATTTCAAACTTTTGCTTCAAAATGGAACAAAACAAACAAAACAAAAAACACAAGCAATGAAAGACTTACAACAAATTATCACTGCTACATATGCCATTCTTCACGCAATATATTTGACATTTCTAGTCCGAACCCACGTTCCGGACCCATCACGACCAGTGCCACCGTCTCATTCACCTTTCATCCGCATCCAGACGTCCCGTTCCTGACATCGTATCTGTCCTCCTCAGAAGAAATCCTCCAGTCATCTTTCTTCCCACAAGGTAAGTCGTTTCGGTATATGAGTCTGATTACTTACCTTGTACCCCTTTGATGTTAAGACCTCTGCATGCAGTATACAACCACCTTAATATTCAGTGTTCCACAATCCCCAAGCTCACCTTCTATCTAGTCACTTGTCCTCGAGTATAGCTGTCCTTCTGACCCGGTCGGCATGGTGAAATTGGTTGGGGGAATATGTGTCTTCATCAGGGATTAACGTTCCTTGGGGCGCCGTCTCGTACAGCGGGAAAACTTGAACCTAGCCCTCCACTTGGTTACAAAGTCTGCTATAAAACAGGTAATGTATACGGCTATAAAAAGCCTAAAATTACAGGGCTCAAACCTGCTTAATTTTAGTTTTTAGTGCCTACCCGAAAATCTACATTACCTTAATTCCCATCCAATCCTCCCCTCCATGAGCTTGGTTCTGGAATGTGGAGAAATGATGCTGATGGGACACTGCGCTGGAGCTTATATAAGCTGGCCCAAGCCTGCACATGCGTAGTACCGACGAGCCCGGCAGGGAAGACAACTCTCAAACTTCTAGGGGAAATAATGCTCAAAAGGGGGGAAACTGCTATGAAAAGGTAATGTATATTTTCAGGTAGGCACTAAAAACTAAAATTAAGCAGGCTCGGGCCCTGCAATTTTAATCTTTTTAGCACTGGATATCTGCTCGACCCTGGTGGATGCACTTTTTTTAGTGGCTGATACCTGCTTGACCTTGGTGGATACACCTATTTATAGTTTGTTCCACATTATGTTTTCAGAAAACTGACTGGATGACGACTCGTTTCCTTGCACTTAGAGTGCAAACACATGTGGATATCACATTCGTACACTCAACAAAGTTACTGTTGGAGTTTACGAATGGGATGTTTACGGATTTTTTGTACTCGTAGTGGAAGAAAACGTAGCGTCATACAGTCAGTTTTCTGAAAGCATAATGTGGAACAAAGTATAGTGATGGATGCAGTTTTATGGTGGTGGATACTGCTTAAACGATATCTACTCAATCTACTAAATACAACAAGATGAAAACAATTATTGCAGGTGACTTTAACTATCCTGGGTTGTCCTGGCCGAATGTTGTCGGTACTGCAGTCGGCACTCAGGAAGATAAATTTCTTTCATCACTTTTTCAAACAAGCATATTGATTTTCCGACTGTATAGATTTCGTGCAAGCCAAACACCAGCCATTCTCGATCGAAGACATTGAAATTGAGGATTTAACAACTTACAAGCTCCGTTGGAAAGTCTGATCCGATTGTCACATCCTGAAATCCCCCTTATCCTGCGCCGAAAACCACTCAAGAGACTCGGAATTCATTGTTTTAAGGACGCTAACCTATAAGGACGCCAAAACAATAGTGAACATTGTGCCTTTTGTTGGGCCCCCTCCTTCCTGGACCCTGGGCACCTTGCACCCTTTGCAAGACACGGATTGCGGCACTGAAGCGACTAAACGAGAATTAATCATGAGGAACAGTGAAATAGACGGGCGGAGCACTAGCATGGGTCTAAATTCGTGCGTCATTTTTTTTTTTCATATTGGACAAAAAGTTTGAGCTTGGAGCTAAATAGTAAGAACTGGATTTGATTGGTGCTAACTATGACGACGCAAAGTATGACGTCATACGTCGACTGAGGGTTGGTCGGGGATGGGCGCAGGTTCGGTTTACTTACTTGTAACATCTTTGCCCAGCTGTTTGGCTAATTGCTGCACGAGTTCTTCACCAACTTGTTCGTTGCCGTAATGCTTGTCTCGTTCGTTCCAGAGCGAAGGGTGCTTCTTGTAAAACTCGATGAGCTCCAATTCTTTCGGCTCTGTCCACACGAATTTGTCGCGACGTTGGCGCTTCGCCATTTTAGCAAGCTTGCAAGAAAAAGTTTTTATTTGATCTGACGTAACGTTCTCACGACACGCAGCTGCAGATAACTACAGTGCAACTTATCAGTCCTTGGGATATTTGCTATCAGCTTGATAAGCCTTAAATAGCTCTTGATTATGTCGAGCGCCAATGATACAACTTGTTGAAGGGAAATACCAACATTTACACTTGTGGACAGGATGAGTCAAGAATTACATTTCGGGGCCTCCACATTACTAGCCTTCTACAAACTTCCACTAAGGTTGCATTTCCAGGGAAGGAGGCGTTTACATATGGCACTCGCACTGTGCAGCAGGCGTATGGGCATTGCCCTTTTTGAAAAATGCCCTTTTTAAAAACAAATTGCCTTTTTGTACCGGCATTTTGGTGGTGCGGCGGGGCGTCGGACAAAAGTCTTAACTGAAAAATCGTCTAATGCGATAATTGTCTAATATCTGCCTGAA